>JABUQX010076699.1:0-43302 GCA_015478945.1 Trachelipus rathkii | reverse complement strand
ATATATTGGATATGTATAATATAGTCTATATAATTACTTTATATAATTATATTACTATATATGTATATATTTATATTATTTATAATTATAATTAATTAATAAATACATATCGATATATTGATTTTGGACCTAGATTATTTTATTTTTTCAGAAAATATGTGCAGTCCTGTGCTATACCTTTACCCCAGTATATATATATATATATATATAGTAGTATAATTATATATATATATATACTAGTAAATATATATATTATATATATATTATATATATATATATATATGATATACTAATATTATATATATAATATATATATATATATATATATATATATATTATATATATATTAATATATATATATAATATATATATTATAGATATATATATTAATATAAATTATATATATATATAGTTATATATAGTATACAGGGTGTTTCACGAATTATGTTACAGCGGTGTATCACCGTACGGGGATGGTTTAAGATGAAAAGTATAGTAGGAATAATAATAAATATCGATTATTTTTGTTTTTTTTAATTCATTAAGGAGGATGGGATATGTTACGTGGTGTCTGCCGACACACGCCGCGCGTGAAAACAAATACTAAATGTTGAAAATATGAATTTCCTTAAAGGGATATATTATTCTTTAATTTTTATGGCTGCTGTGAAATGCACATAAAAAAGAGGTGGGGCTCTTTCCTCACGACATTTTTTTGATAATGGTTCTTCGTTTACTCATGCAATGTTACCCATAACGCGTTCAATATTACCAACAATAGTTTTAAAAAAAGGTGAATGTGAAAAGGTTGAAGAAAACAATTGGTATTCAAGACAGCTCATAATTTCGATACATGTAATTGTAATAACGTTGTTAATAGTTTCATAACAAATTTACACCATGAATCTTATCCACAGAATGCAAGAAGGGAGAAGAACGTCTGGTCGTTTCAACTTGTACATACAGTAATTACAAATGTTGTTCGAAGACGCTCCATCCAAGCGAATACATGCCTCAGACCTCTGGCGCCAGGTTTCATTGCATGACAGTGACGCCGGGTTATTCTCCCCTACATGCGTTGGTATTCGACGGCGAAGATCATCGGGCGAGGTTACGGGGTCATTAAACCCAGCGTAACGCGTAATGTTTGGATATTTCCCCACAGAAAGCTAGTTCCAGTGGTGTTAAGTTCGGTGAACGCCGCAGGCCATGAAATGGACCAGATCTCGGATCCATTTCTATCTGCGATAAGGTTCTGTCGAGGTAGGTTCGTCCACTATAGCTGCATTATGTGCTGGGCACCCATCCAATGTTAGTAATATATTCTTCGTTGTTTCTTAAAGGTAATTCACTCAGGAGACGTCAACAAGGTATGCCGCTGCAGGGAAATAGATGGGGTAACGCTGTCCTGCTCAAATTTCCCTCTGAAAGAAACTAAGGCCCGATAATCTACTATTGAGTAACCATCACAACAACTGTTTGACTGAAGTATTGAGACCGTGATGGTAGTGAATGTTTCGATGGGGATTTGTTTTCCTCGCCAGATGTCTGAAGTTCCACCTGTATACATTACCGTATTGTAAATGCGAGATTCATCGCGTCCATAAGATATTCCAATAAGATCCGGTTTCAGTCCATAAAGGGCAATCATGACAAGCCAGGAATCCAGGCCGCCCTTTTGGCTCCACGAAGTGCAAAATCATGCACCAATGTTATGCCTATTGGATACATGTTGTTATTCAACACGAATCCGTCGTTATCTGGTTCCTTCAATATTACCACAGGACCGAACTAAGCCTGCGCGTAATGAGGATGTTGGATTTTCATGAGGTGTATGAGCAGAACGTCTAGTTCGACGTCGAATGTAAGGACACGACCCCCCTCCCGTATGAGATGAGGGGGTAACTATTGACCCTGTACCTTGAAGCCGTCTGTAAACTCTATGGATGGCCATGTGGTTTGGCGGTCGACGATGTGGATAACGTTGCCATATTCTGCATGAGCTCTGCGAGCATTCCTGTTTGGCGTTATGTACACCTCCAACATGTAACGCTTTTCGTCCTGCGTATACTGGTCGCGTGGCATGTTTCCAAATGTATGGCTCGGACTAAACAAACAACAAACCTCTCTGAAGTTATACGTTTCAATACACTTTATTACGCATAATTTAGTTATGACATAACCTCCATATTGATAGCTGTTAGTTTGGTTGTACACATTCACATGGGCGTATTTATATTTATTAGGTTACATATCAATGTAATCTAAAAGGGTATGCATAAGGTATTTTTAATAATTCCTTGTTAGGTTGTATCGAGTCTTTTTAAATACTTATTGGATATGCCATTGTATTTAACTTAAATATTTCATAATTGACACGTTTCGGCTTTGTAGGCACGATGATTGTCTACGGATGACGTCAGTTGTTTATGGGTACATTGCTTGGAAACGAAGAACCATATCAAATAATGTCGAGAGAGGAAGAGCCCACCTCATTTTTTTATGTGCATTCACAGAAGCCAAAAAAATATAGTCATCCCATTCGAACATCTGGCTTCTTTTGCATGGTTTTTTCATATTGCGTTGTGCGCAGACACAACGTAACATATCCCATGCCTCCTTAAGAATTAAATAATCGAACTATATTCCTACAACATTATTCATACTTAAACATCCCGTACGGGGATACACCGCTGTAACATAAATCGTGAGACACATTGTTATTAGTATATATAATATATATATATATATATATAATATATATATATAATATATATATATATATATATATAGTATATATATATATTATATATTATAATATGATTGATATATGATCAGTGATGGGCGTTGGCGCAATGTTAAGTCGTCGAAATTCCGCAATGCCGGTATACAAAATAAATATACGTAATTGCTCGATGCGAAATTGAAAATGTTGCGAATTGCAGGTTAGCGGAATGCCTATATCCATTCCGCAATTTAATTCCGCAATTCCGCAATTAGAGGACTATCAAAAAAAAATTGTGGGAATTTCAGTGGAATACCAAAATTTATAGTCCACAAATTTTTACACGTTGGCCATCTTTGCTACCTCTGGCAGCAACACCGAAAAATCGGTATTTTTTGCATTCAGTATTTTATTAAAGTTTTTTCTAAATAAGTAATAATTAACAAAACTTAAAGGCTTAAATGCATGATTAAAAGTTTGAAATCAACAAACTTTATTCTTTTTCTTATATCAAATTTTCTAAGCTTAAGTTATAATGAAATATAATTTATGAAACGTTGTCGCACCATAATTTCAGATAAAAATGTATGTACAGAGGTAAACATAAAGGAGGAATAAAATAAATATAATCATTGGTACCCAACATCGAAGTCTAAACAAGTAAATATATATTATATATATAATATATATATATATATATATATACTAGTATTATTATAATATTATAATTATAATATAATATATAATATATTATATATATATATATAAATATATATATAATATTATATAATATATATATATAAAATTTTCAAATTCAATATTTCCCCCAAACGAAGAAGAACCTACTAGGGAAGTAATTATCCGGTTATCCGGCCGGATAACAATGTGATGATCCGCCGGATACCGGATGGTCAAAAACTGGCCGGGATTAGGGCCGGATACCGGATAGTTGCCGGATATCCGGCCCATCCCATATTGAATAATGCATTATCCTTACCCTAGACACTATATATCGGAGGAAATTCAAATTTTCCCTATAGGCGCAATCCATTTTTTTCCGTACCGATGATTGGCCGCCGATAGATTTTGAAAACTTTTATATTTGGCATGGCGTTAATGTATCCCTGGAAAGTTCAAAACCACCATTCGTTTTTGTAGATTTACTCTGGTTGTAACAGGGTGAGCCAAAATGGTTGACCAGGTGGAGCAAAATTTATCACCTAATAGAGGTAACATTTTAAGTCATATCTCCATATTGGTAATTCTTATACCAAATTATAGAGAGTGATTTGTTAGGATTTTTTAAGGTAATTTGGCGCTTTTATGTTTTTTGGAAGTATATATTTCCACCATTGAAAAATGAATTCCGAAATATTGTGTTAAAAAATCGAAGAAATTTCATTTTTCGTGGGTGTATTATTAAAGAAGGAAATCATTTAACGATATAAAATTTTGTGTGATGGTACATACTGAAAGATGGAATCCTAAATCGATTTGAAGTTTGGTGAATATTTTTTAAAAAATTTACAGGGTGTTCCAAAATCAATTTTTCGGAAAACCGGTAACCCTTAATATCTTTGATGGGGTAAGTGCTAAAAATCTTAAATTTTCACACATTATACTACTACCATAGATGTTCCTTCACCTGCAATATTGATTTTGGTATTTGCTTGGTTTAAGAAATACAGCCCTTCAAAAATGCCAAAAAAAATTTTTTTTTAAGTTTGTTTTTATTCATTATTAAAGTTATTATAGTTCAAGACAATACATAGACAAATGAAATAGTGTGGCATAAAGGAGAAAATGAAAACAATGTTAAAAAAATTTAATTTAAAGGTAATATACATAAGAATGTTACCATTATATCCTACTGTAAATTGACAATTAATTAACTAAAGTAAACTTGAAAAATTTAATCGTAATATATATAATATAATATATTATATATATATATATATATATATATATTATATATATATATATAGGTATATATAATAATATATATATATATAATATTAATATATATATATTATATATGTACCGTAGTCGGTAATAGTATAAAATTATAAATGGATATAGTAAGTGCAAACAAAGGATTTCTTGGTACTACAGATAATAAGAAATCTGTACATAAGCAAGTCCTGTATGCGGAAATAACTGTTTCATTCCTTTGTTGTATTATCAAGGTCACCGAGGTGACTGTCACCAACGGTGTGCCATGGGGAGAGAGCCAGTTAAGAAAAAGAGATCGGAGAGCGAACGTGTTGACACTCTCTCAGTCCAAAAATTGATACTTTAATGGTAATCAGATTTAAGGTATTTAAAAAAGCAATTTATTTTTGAACAGTGAAATATCTTAATGTGTGTTCATGTAAAATAGTCATTAGACATAATTAATAAAGAAATAATTAAAGAAGCGTTTCGCTATTCCAAAACTATTTTATTATTTGCTATATCAAAGTGATCTCTTAAATAGGGCCAATTAATCATTATAGAGATCAAGCTTTGTACATATATATATATATATATATATATATATATATATATATATATATATATATATATATATATATAATAATATATATTAATATATTATATATATAAATATATATTATAATATATATATATATATATATATATATATATATATATATAATATATTATATATATATCTATATATATATTATATATATATATATATATATATATATATTTCATAGGTATGATTTATAACATTAAAAAAAAACTTATTAAATGCAAAATAATAAAAATTGTATTTTTTTTTCTGCAGTATATACCGTTATAAATAATATATTAAACTTCGTATTATACTGCACAATTTTATATTTTGGCCATTTAAAGGTTTTTCTTTTATGTGTATAAATCATACCTTATGAAATAAAATATATATATAAATTATAATATTATATATATATATATATATATATAATTATATATAATATATATATAATAATATATATATATATATAATAATATATATTATTATATATATATAATTATATCATATATATATATATATATAACAAAGCTGTTGATCTCTATAATGATTTAGATTGGGCCCTATTTAAGATGGATCAACTTGAATAAATGCAATGGTATATAAAATAGTTGGAATAGCAGAAACGCTTCTTAATTATTTCTTTATTTAATGTGTCTAAATGACATTTACATGAACACACGTTAAGATATTTCACTGTTCAAAAATAAATTGCTTTTTAAAATACCTTTAAATATGAATTACATTAAAGTATCAATTTTTGGACCGAGAGAAGTGTCAAGATTGTTACGAACACTTAGATCTGTTGCTCCCGATCTCTTTTTCTAACTGCTCTCCCCCATGGCACGCCGTGGTATGTGGGTGACAAGAATCACTCGGTGACCTTTTCGATTAAATACCCCACCAAAAAAAAAAAAAAAAAAAAAAAAAAAAAACAACAAAAGGTGAATGAAACTAGTTATTCGCATACAGGACTTGCTTGTGTACCAAGATATTCTTATATCTGGTACCATAAATCTTGAGCACTACATATATCCTTTATAAATATTATACTATGTACGGGACTACGTAACATATTATATATTTATATATTATAATAATATAATAAAGATGAGTGTATTATATATAATATATATAATATATATATATATGATAATATATAATATATTATATTATATATAATATATATATAAAAGATAAAATTCAAGCTGCTTATAGTTAATTTGTAAACTATATACAACTAATTGGAAACGATAGCACTGAAAAATTGAATTTTTTTTAACATTGTTGCATTTCTCCTTGATGCCACACTATTTCATTTGTCTATGTATCGTCTTGAACTATAATAACTATATAATAAATAGGTATCATAACACATACTAAAAAAAAATTGGCATTTTTGAAGGCTGTATCTTGAAACCAAGCAAATACCAAGTAAAATTATTGCAGGTGAAGGAACACCTATGGTAGTAGTATAATGTGTTAAAATTTCAGATTTTTAGACCTACCCCATCAGAGATATTAAGGTTTAAAGTATATTGATTTTCCTTTAAAAATTGATACTTTTGGACACCCGGTAAATTTTTTTTTAAAAAAATCACCAAAACTCAAAATTAGAGATTAGGTTAAACCATACTTCAGTATGTATCATCACACCAAATTTCATAGCTTTCTAAATTATTTTCCTTCTTTTAATTAAACAGCCCACGAAAGATGAAATTTCTTCGATTTTATTCACAATATTTTTTCGGAATTTCATTTTCATGGATATGAAATTATTATTATTTGCCAAAAAAAAAGACATTAAAAGCCAAATTGTACCTTAAAAAATCCTCTAACAAATTCACTCTCTTATGAACTTTTGGATAAGGAATTACCAATATGGGAGATATGACTAAAATGTTACCTCGTAATAAGTGGATACGTCGTGCATCGACCTGGTTTCAAACAGTTCGGCCGAACCATTCCACCCCGAGATAAATCGTACAAAATACGAATGGTGGTCTGAACTCTCCAGGGATAAACATTAACTCCATGCAAAATATAAAAGTTTTTCAAAAAAAAAAAAATTATTTCGGAAAGCGGCCAACTTCCATTATTTTGGTACGCAAAAAATGGATTGTCCCTATACCAAGATTCATTTTCACTTAACTTGAGTAAGCTTCTCTCGCATTAAAACAGATGGTTTTTACGCTATTGTTGCATTTGTCACTTGATGAACATGAACTGGGATATTATTTTTATTTGAGCATGCCAAATTGTATCAACAATTTTACTTATACTGTTGTAATTATTATTCGTGTTTGGTTGGGGGTAGCTTTCCTCCCTAATACGTTCTATATTGTTAAAACTACTTTTGTACTTACAAATTTTCTGAGTTACTACTGGATTAAAACGCACTTTCTTTGTACAGGGGCGTAACTCGACCCCTATACTTAGTTTCCCTGCGAAGGTAGGGAAGTAGGTCCAGCATTGTTTTGTGATGGCGCTTGTGCCAACAAATGAGCCATTTTGCAAGTACCTCCTTGGCACCTGGTAGCCATTTCACGGAATGTGAAATGGTAGTAGCAAAGGGGTCCATCCTTTTTCTAAATTCCGAAGGTGCTGCGGCGACGGTCAGAACGAAGTTCGTCCCAAGCAGGAGAGCGACCTCTGTTCCCAAACCATTATCATTACGAGACATCCGTAGATCTAATTGATTTACTTGATATGTGAGGGCCTCCAACGTCTGGAACATCTCACTTAGGCGATTGTTTATTTGGGCCAAATCATTGTGTGAAATCTTTCTTTCCTAGGTTGGGATTCATTTGCCCTGCGTAGGGATGAATGGAGTCACAGCCATTGACCGAATAATCTGGATAGGATTTTGACTTATGACGTTGGTTATTCCATAAATACATCAACTGCTTCAGCCAATTTATGAATATCCGCATTCGCCCTTCAATACCGTTTAATAACGCGTACCAGATCCTACAGGTTGTAGAACACCGAAGGAAACATCTGTTTCATAGAGGTTTCATTTTGATGTAAAAAGCCATTGGATATACTGCAGATTCTTATATAATGCTTTATCTGTTAAGATTATGCGGTTGGGCTTTCACCAGCTTTATAGCTCCTGCAGAGAATAAATTTTCAGCTTTCTCTTTATTCCATGGGCATACAGTTGGCAGTTACGAAGCGAACCAATTTCTTCATATGGTGCGTTGATTAGGATAGGCTTATTCTTGAAGAAGTGAAGATAAGAGAGGACTGAGAAGTTGAACTTTTCGATATTATCAGTAACAAAATATAGGCTAAATAGAAATTCCACTCTATCTAACCACTTTCCCACATCCCTTGTTTCAAACCGAGGAATATCCTGCACAGAGAGTACTTTCCTAGTTCTTCGATGTGGTTCGGGTGATGGGGTGAGAGAACGATCACTCTCAACCAATGAGTTATTTGAGTTGTGACCCGTCGTTCCTATTTAGATTTTCATTTTGTCCATCATTTTCATTTATTTCAACATCTACATGATGTATAGAAATTCCAGACGGTGAATTATTTAAATTTTGAGCACCAGACCTGCTTCTAGTTGAAGTCATCGTTGTAAATCGCAATTTTTTTTTTTTTTTTTTTTTTTTTTTTTTTTTTTTTTTTATTTTAATATGCAATAGGCCCATGTGATTGCACTTATATTTTCATTGATAAAAAAAATCTATTATGTTCCAGTAACTTTTATAATAAGTTATAATGATTTAAACTGTTAAAGTGTAAAAAGCTCCTTTCTTGATGCACATTCAACTATTCGCAATTTTAAGTCGCGAGATGAGCGTTGCGTGGCATACATTCCAGAAGATTCTTTGTTAAGAACACACTCTCACAAGTTATTCACATATATAAAAAAATCTTATACTTTAAACGATCAACTTTTCTGTATTACTTATAAAGAATTAATTGTTCGACTGGCTTTTAAGCACATAAATTTTTAGTGGAGTTAGTAGTACACTGATTATGCACTAATATAATCTAGTAGGCACTAGGAGTATGGTACACGCAATAGTTACTATGTAGGCTCTCAGGCTCTTTTACACACACTAGGAATATGAGCATGTTTTAGTATACTTAAAATTTTTTGTGCTTTATTTATTATGTTTTTCTAACAAATTTATTTATTGTTTTATGTAACTGATATTTCTCCTATCGATCGATCTGCTTTATTGTAATTGTTCTGGAGCTAAAACATAGTATTTATAGTCGGGTGGGTATCCATCTTTTATTTTACTTATAGATATTAGTCCTTGTATATTACGCATTATACAGTGCGTGAGTAGAACGCGTGAGCGTATATACAATGGTGAAACATCTTATTCTGCCAAACGTATCAATATAGCTTCTCTGATCACAACTCTTGTATATAAACTATATATTTCTCACAGTTCTGTCAATTTGGGTATGATAAGATTAATATATTAATAAATGTATATAATCTTAATATTTTTCATTTATTTAAAATTATCAAAAATTAAAGTCGATGAATTTATTTTTAATTTTTGGATATGGCATATATGTACAAATTATTTTTATATAAATTAATAGTGAAGTCCACAACTAGAACTATTATATCTCAGAGCAGTGTATAGTTTGGTAATGTATTTCTAGGATCTAAGCCTACCAAGAAAAAGTATGAGATGGTTTAACTTTCGAGACTTAACATATTTTCTATATTAATTATTTCTTCTTTACATTTTATTTTCACGGCATTAAAGAAACATTTACGAGAGTATGATTTCAGTAGTTAGGTTTTATTTTAGTTACTTAAAATATACAATTTTTCAAAAAAATTTTTTTTTGTAAAAGTTGAAGCCAAAAATGTCAAAAAAACATAGGTTTGGAGAAAGAAATTCCGAAAAAGAATGACTACCAGACACAGAAAACACTTCGACAGAACGATGTTAGGAGTTCAGGAAAAAGCTACAGTGCTCTTCTCTCATCAAAATTGGCGCAAAAATAAGAATTTTATGTCCATCTTTGGGGTGAAAAATTGGGCTCAGCCGAACACAAGAATTGGACCCTGCCCCTTATTGAAGAAAATATCATATATATATACCTATATTATATATATATAATAATAATAATATATATATATATATATAAATAAATTATAAATATATATATATATATATATATAATATATATAAATATATATAAATATTTATAATATGTATTGATATATATATATATATATATAATATATATATATAATATATATGATATATATATATATATATATACTATATAATATATTATATAATATATTATTATATAAAATATATAAATATATATTATAATATATAGAAGATTTTTTTCCCTTGGTTGTACCTTCAATATCTTAGTATAACTCATTGGGCAGCGATTATAAAAATTATGTTATAAGTTTTATAAACTTTTATAATCAACCTATGTGCGTGCGTGCGTATCGCGCTATTGTATTTTCTATCTAAGTATACTACTTCCATATGGGTGCGTGTTAGGACCTAATAACTCCAAAAACGATTGACATGGGAATTTTTTGAGGGGCAAATTGACTAACCGAGTTTATTACAACTTTATCAATTATGGCGATTATACTCCCACCATATTCGTAAATATTACTGAGTATCTACAGTTCATATTATATACTATGAATTACACTGTGGCATTTATACTTACTTGATTCTATTATATATTAATCCAATTTTGTTATAAGGTCACTTACTATATTTATATAAATTAAGGAGTTAGTAACTATCTGAATATACATATTCGTGTACGGTATACGTAACACCTTCCTTCGGTGAGACTTGAGTTGTCTATATATATAACTGTTATATCCTCATATATAGAATGGAATGTGATATTATGTGGAATTAGTAATATATATATTATTAGAGTATATAGGTATATTAGTTCTTAATTCAAGTTATCTTGAGCATTGATGAAATGATGTATTTTGATGAAAAGTAATTCACGGTAAAAGGAGGATTATCATGCTTATTGAAATTTTTACTCTGTACTCTACTACTCACAAATACTTTGCTTAGATACAGATACTTCGAGAAGCCTAATATTCACTCTGAACTTCTGTATTTATCCACTAGGATACCAGTTGTAGTATCTCGTTTATTGCATCTACTAAATTATATTAGTAATAACTGATAATATCATTAGATATCTATTATTTACTTTTGTTGAGTATTATTATGTGTTTTTTTATATATTATAGTTAGAGTTGAGTATTGATAATATTAATAATTAGTAGTGATTATAATGATACTTAGTACTATGATGATTATCTAGGTATTGGAGTATATAGAGTAGACGGTAAGTTTTAATACATAGTATTATTTTGTGTACGAGTTTCATCATATATGGTGGCATGGATTCTTCTATGGAGAAATCATTGCCTGGATTTCTATACACTTCTCACTTTGTTAAACAGGAGGGGACCGACGTTGGAATGGCGCAAAATTAGAAGATATATGGGTGAAACGCCAGATTTTCCTAATTCATATTGCGCTAGTTAATGGTATATTATGTACCATCTTGTAGAAGAAACTATGATATTATAGTATTTTAGTTAACCAGTGCATATTGATAATATTATATATATTAATATATAATATATTATATATATATATATATATATTATTATATATATATATATTATATATTATATATATATATATAGTTATATATATATTATAATATATATATATATAATATAATATATATATATATAAATATAATATATATAATATATATATATATAATAATAATATATTATATATAGATAGTCATATAGTTATTGATAGGAATAATAAGTATCTGGTATCATAGGTAATTAGGGCTAAAAATTTTTATAGTGAGTATCAGTTTCTGAAAAAATTATATGGAGTACTTGTTATCATGATATCGGATCTATAAATATTTGGATATCGGTGCACAACTATATTATTAATAATAATTATTTCTGTGAAGCCCCTCTTAATAATACTTTTTATTTTTAAATATTCTAATATCTATTATATCTAACCTACACTAACAGGGTATGTGGAGAGCGCGTTGGATTCACAAAATTTAACCGACTAAACCGACTCACGACTCCACCCTCTCAACTGAAGTTATCAGCAGCTGCGACTCCCTACAGTGATAGCTACCTTCATATTGAATATAATATATACCTGACTATCCGTACTTCCAGACTTATCATATATCACACTCTTATTTGAAATAATATTATTAACGCTTACAGACTTACTACGATACTCCGCCCTTTGTGATATAATAATAAGTTATATATATATATTAATATATATTATTATAATGATATAATAATAAAAAAATTTCAATCTTATATCAATATACCACACTACTTCTTCTACCTTCAATAGGGCTCTGCCCATGAGTGGAGGTGATAGGTGTAATATATATATATTAATATATTATTATTAATAAATATATATTAATATTAATATATATTAATATATATATTATATTATTAATTATATTTAATATATATATATATATATATATTATATAAATATATAATATAATTAATTAATATAATATATATATATATTATATTATAATATATGTATTATAAATATAATATATAATTAATTATATATATAATTAATACTATATTATTATATATATATATATAATTAAATATTTAATATATATATATATATATTATTATTAGAGGGTATTATATCTTTTGTTATATATTAAGCTAACATATAGTAATGTCTAAGCATCATCAAACCACACGCTACTCGTCCTTCACTAAGACATGGTGGTAGGTGCGTAGCATTGGCATTGGAACAGAAAGTAGGTTAAGAGTAGAAGAACTCATTGACGAAAAGTTTCTGGGGAATATTAAAGAAGGTAAAGGGCCCAGTCGTCTAGCCCGCTTTAGATCCTTAAATAAAGTACACATTTATTTGTTGTCAGTGAATGGACAATCTTAGGGGGCGTGGTTAAGGGTGTGAGAGCAATTTTCGGGTCCGCCCAGTCACAGAAATAATGATACATGAACCGTATACTTCTAAGAGCTTCGAAGAGTATGATGGTGAGGCTGCTGACTGGGAAGAGAAAGAGAATAAATGAGAGCAATCTCAATGAAAGTACACGATTGCATGGGAATGGAGTTACTTTCAGGTCACCTAGATGGTGGGATGATAAGATGGTATCCCCTATTGGCACTGATCAGGTATCGGTTGTGGGGCATTTCATTAAAGGCAACATACCTGCTATCCTCACCAAAAAACCCCGCCATTCACTTCTGTTATGCATCTTTTTTTTTTCTTCCCCTCTGCAAAACTTACATTTCTCTCTTCAGCATCCTTCTAACAGGGTCAGCTCGACTAATAACACTGCACTCAATCCACTTCTTCGGTCTTCCCAGCCGGCGTATTCCCAAGCATGCTGCACCATCTATACGATGCTTGCACGCTTCAGTAAATTACGCGAAATGTAATCGCGTGTGATTTTTGTAAGCGAGGTGCTCTTTGCAGAAAGATGCTCACTTTCAAAATTGCCCTTGGTAACCAGAAGCCTTTGGATGGCACGCCCGGAAGCGGGTGGTCGTCCTTGCTCAAATTTTCCACTGATTGAGCAATATAATGCTGCTTTTGAGGGGGTTGTCTTGTAGAAGAGCACAACTAGGAAATGCCCTGGACAGACAAGCTTAGATATAGAAATATTTTGATTCTCATGTATCATAACCTGACCTATAAGAAAACAGTCTTCCTAACTGTAATTATGAAAGGTATGTTATTTGTAAACATGCTAATTAATATGTGAAATATGGAACTTTGGGGCCCTTGGGGGTCCTCTTAATGTAGTCCAATGGTGCCGAAATTTTGTATAGAGAAGTTTTCTATCTAGTGGAAACAAAAAATAGGGTTGGGACCACCAACTGTCACGAAAGAATGAAAATTTAAGTGCTACTCTAATATAATACCATTCAAACTTAATAATTATATATAATATATATACGTATTATATACACTAATATATATATATTATAATTATAGGATTATCTTCATATATATATATTAATATTGTATATATATATAGATGCCTTGGCGTATAATTTATTATTAATTCCTTTGTGTATATACTTCTAACGATATCACCAATCAACTAAATCAATCAAAACGTGGAGATAGCTCAGATATCTCAAATATATTCTAATGTTTGCGCCATTTTTTATCTCTCAGAGTCTTTATTATAAACTGCCTATAAGATGTCCATAGTCCAACAGTTCTAAATTTAACTAGTCATCTCTCCAACTCAGGTTATTGGCTGTTATTACCTCATCTGGCCTAAATAAGTAAGTACACAAATAAATATGAGGAAGACGAAAAAATTGTAAGTACGCACAGTCAATAAGGTACAGAGTACAAACCTTGTTCTATGTTAGGTAAATGATTACGAGGAGACGAGATACAGATTGAATAAAAAAGCAAGGTGACAGAGGTATGGGCAGGTGAGGAAATTTACTGGGTTGGCACGATCATACTTTTGAATGGGATAAAATAAACTAGTGTGTGAATAAAGAGATGGACGTTAAATCTTTATTTTAATTGGGGTTTAAGACTATAAATGAAGAGACTTTCAAGAGTTCTTTTTTATTGAATGAATCACTAGCAATTGAAAGGGAATGAAAATTGTGTTTGGAAATTGGGTGGTTTTGGGAGCTAGCATGGTCACTGATTGAAAAGTGTTCAGGGGTGGTCAGAATAAACCTGTTCTAAATGGAACACCATGATATTTAGATATTCTCAGGAGAAGTTTCAGGCCAGCCTGGTGTACGTAGCGGACATCGCAGTTCACACACTGATAAAGATAATCACTAATGACATGTGCAAAGGGAGGGTGTCTTTGTATTGATAAAAGTTGGCTATTCTAGTACTATTGATAGGTATAAATGTGAGATAGGAAAAGTTTTAGACAAAGTAGAGCTAAATGTTTTAGTCAGTTTGATGGTACTTGGACCAAAGAATGGAATTTTTAGGTAAATCTTGTTTAGGGACTGTGTGACCTTATCTTTTGGGTGAAAATAATTATTAAGAAAATTCTTGAGTAGAATAGGAACAACGGGTTGGGAAAGAGGTTATATTTGGTAAAGTGAAACATAGTTAACTTTCAAATGGAAGGGTAACCATGGTAGACACAGGTTGAATACTCTTTGTCTTCTATATTATAATGAGGAAAGTTTACATCTGAGGGTGAGAGAACTGAAAAAGTTAATGCCAAGGGTGGTGGTTGGATTTTCTCCATAAAGTGATGTTGAAAATGAATTAATTGAAAGGTAAATGATGATATCTAGAAATGGTATATTGCTCTACATGTATTCCATAGTAAAGGAAATATTGCTGTATTAACAGTTAAGGTAGTGTAAAAATTATGGAGCATGTGCCACATTGTTCTTGACTTCGGAAAAAGTAGAAATGAGAGAGACAAACAAGTTCGGAGAAATCAGAATGAAGCCTCCGTATGACTACTATAAGTAGATATATTATAAATATGTCATATATGAGGCTACTGGCATACATCTATGAGAAGATGTGATAAGATTTGTTTTTTAGATTCAGCGGATGGGCTCATCGCCGTTGTCAGGATTGTAGGTCAAGATAGAGAGATAAGGCTCATAATGATGCCTGACATCAATTTATATGATTCAGTAGGTAAAGAATATTATTATAATAATGACCAGACTGTGAGTATGGCGGAGGAGTGAAGAAATTTTTATTATACCATTAAAATTTTATTTACTGATTAAATGGAAAATAATGAGGACTATAAGGTATGTATTTTAAGACGATGAACGTGATAGTATATAATAGTATTATAATTAAATAATATTATATATATATATAAACAATAGCATGTGAAGCAGCCTTAATGATTATGATGTAGATGGATAGTATAGGCATTTTCTCAGAGATAGGATAGACTGGATACAGATGTGCTGACTAGATGTAGTATTAGCGGGATCTTAAAGAGATGAAGGATCCACATTCGTGGCGGAGTTTATACATACTCTTAGAAGTTTGATATTAAAAATTAAATACTAGCTACATAACTGCTTATACTACTGATTATTACTATATACTATAATATAATATACATAGGCTTACATTATCGGTCGGTATACAAATTATGCATTGCATGATCTAAGGTAACTAACGTTTTCTCATATAGTTTGAAAGACTGGAATTTTATATTATTATCATAAAATATAAATAATTTTTCATTTTTATAAAATCACTTAATAGTAAATAATTTATTATATTAGTATTATATTTTATTAAATATTTATTTTTATATGTACATATTGTTTTTTATATATAGTTTATATAATTTTACATTAATACTTTGTTTAATATTTATTTTGTTAATTTAAAGTTATTATTATTGTTTGAACTATATATTATTTTACATAGATCTTATTATTTTACAAGTATAACCTTTGGTGATTTAATAATAATATATATAATATATTTTTTTATTTTTATCACTGTATACTATATCAATAATATATATATATTTATTTTTTTTATATATTAAGTTTTCTGTTATGCACGACTACTTTGACATTAAATTTGTGTATTAATTATTATATACTTTTATTTATTATTTTATTGTTTTTCATTATATAAGTTAGAGATTTTTAATTATGTTCATTGCAGTAAGTGTTTCACTTTATTTCTTTATTTTTTGTACCGTTCTTAAAAATTGACATTATAAATATATAATATGATTTAATTTATCAAAATTATTTATATTTTTATTTTATATTTTCTTTATGTTACATTT
Source organism: Trachelipus rathkii (assembly GCA_015478945.1). Lineage (NCBI taxonomy): Eukaryota > Metazoa > Arthropoda > Malacostraca > Isopoda > Trachelipodidae > Trachelipus > Trachelipus rathkii. Next base: position 26,212 of record JABUQX010076699.1, on the reverse strand, counting down.
GTGATTCTATAATTATCTGTTTTTACTATTAAAATATATTTACTCATTATTGTATATATTGTTTTTATATAGGCCTATATATAGATATAATTTAGTTAGCATTTGTACCACTATACTTATATAATGCTAGTATAGTATCATGATATAATATATATATTAGATATATTATATTATATATATATATCAGTAATTATATACTCAAATAACCTATACTATCTAATACACCTATACCTATCATCTAATACTACTATATATCATATACGAGTAATCTATTCCATCAACGGTCATTAAATAAAAGAATGTTTTGGACCTACTACGTTAGATCTTATGTGATATTAAGTATAATAATATATTATTCTATATATAATAACATATATTATAGTTATGCTTTTGTTAATAAGAAAGGAAATTTAATTGACATCAGGGAATAGCAGTGTATAATTTTTAATTTTTGCCAGTATATATAATCTAAAACCTACTCTAATTACCACTTAATTATCATAATACCTATACTCTTAAGTATAGCATGGACATGACATGACATGATTATTTATATATATATATATTAATACATTGATAGCTATTTGAATACTAAATTGATACTTAATATTGATGTCATAGTATCTCATATATATTATGAGTATAATAACATTATATAATAACTATATTAATAAACATTATATAATAATTAATACTACTTATTTTATGTTATTATTATATAATATTAAATTACAACTTCCAAATTTAATACGTTTTTTACAATATCATACCATTTATAATTTAATTGCTCATAACGACTGGATTTATGACTTTCTATAAAAGTATAAAGTACAGTATATATTAGTTAAATATTATATACATACTACTAGTACATAGCATCCTATATATCTCCTACCCATTATAATATATATAATATATATATATATATATATATATATAATACCGTGTACATTATATATATCTATTGTATATATTCAGTATATATATCTATATGTATCTACTATAGTATTTATACCATAATCGATCATTATAAATTATTATGTATACATAACATCATTATATATATATATTATATAGTATAAATATTAGATAGTTTATATATATATATATATATATATATATATATATATATAAAAATTTTTTATATATATATCGAGATATCACTAATATATTTTTATGTATTATAAACTATATCCTAATAATTTTATTTACTAGTATTTTTACATATCACTATCATATAATAAAGTCAGTAATATCAGTAATAATAACATATAAAATTTCAATGAATATATAAGTAATGTATAAATATCAGTAAAACTCAACCTATAACTGTCATACCATAACTATCATCCTTACCTACATGTTATATATATTATATATGTATAATATATATAGTATAGTATATATATATCATCTTATATACAAAAATCGAAATTCAAAATTTACAATTATTCCATAAACTCCCATGATAAAGATGAAAACACTATAATTATTGAATTATTTATTTATATGCATGTTTGATCGAAATCAATGTAGAAACATACTCATACATTGACTTCACATCCTCAATTTATTTATAAGCTAGGCACTAGTCGAGATACACGAAAAACGTCGGATGTGGATGTCGGATGTAATTTTATGTGTATTCAGATGTCCGTTAAATCGTCGTGGTAAGACAGATGCTCATCTGTTGGCATTTTTCATATAAAATAATATAATAATTATTTTTTTATGTTTATATATAACTAATATATAAAAATTACTGAGCTCATAATACCTACTTAAATCATAGTAAATCAGTATATATTACCTATCATAGTACTAGCATCAGCTATTATAGGTCCTACTATACTCTATACCTATAACCCTCTAGTATACTATACCTATATATATATACATTAGTTAGTTAATATCAAGTTTTTGAGGATTAGAGTGTTTATCGTATTTAGGATTACTTATTTAGATATACTATATATGATATATCTGTATTACATAAATAATTATTTTGTAATAATAATACATAAACTATATATATGAAATTAAAATATGTTAACAAGTTCTTCTATATCACTATATTCTCTGCATCTAATAAATTTTTCAGCAATGATTCTGCGACAAAGAATAGTCAATTATTGATTGCGATATACCATTCAATGGCACGTGTATCTGCCTAAGGAGGATGCAGGCAAGAAGCTTTTCTCTGAGAAGACACTTGCTATTTTCTAGGATAAGGAGACAAGAGATAATAGCTTCTTGACCACGTACCAAATTCTCCATCGAACTAGAATCTGTGTACATTATCATAATCGAAACTTTGATATATTCCTTTGATGATCACATCTTATAAGAGACAAAGTGAAGACACTTGGCTCACACAATAGACACAACTACTTCATGATTCTTGAGGATACTCATAAGACTAAGTCCCATCACTACTGTTGAGAAGCAAGCAACACTTCATCATTTCACTCTTCTTTTTCACTTAGAATCAGACAGCCACTATAGTGATAAAGCATTTTATGGGGCAGTCAAGCCACTATATAGACACACAGCATCGACCTATAGCACAGTATATTTGAATACATCGCAGCCAGTAGCTAACATCATAAGGATCTACTTACTTTTTCGCTATAATTACATAGCTTATTAATATAACTAATAATATTAATATAATAATGATTATTTAAATTATGATTATTATCATATTAACAATAATATATATATTTATATTATAATGTATATTATCTTAAATAATTTATTTTATTATATTTGTCATTAATTTATTATTATTTATATTTAATTATTATTTAACTATTTTATTATATATTTAATATATATATACAATTAGATGTTATATATGTTATAATAAATGTGATTATCGAAGTACTATATATTAATTATATGATTACTATAATAATCATTTATTATTATTTAATATTATTATTACTACTATTATATTATCTATTATTATTTCATATTATTATTATTATTATTTATATTATTATTATTATTTATAACTATATTTCAATTATAATTATATTCATATACTCTATCTAACGAATTATAAATTCTAGCTATTATTATTATTATCTTATCTTATTATGTATTATTTATATTCATTATTATTATTTATATGTATTTATTGATGTTATAATTATTATTATTATTTATATTATTATTATTACTTGTCTATTAATTATTGTTATTATGAATTTTATTATCAACTCTACTTATATACTCTATTATCAGTATGTTAAAATATTTTAAAAAATTATAAATTCTAATTGAATTTATGATATAACTTAATTTATTATTATTATTATTATTATTATTATTATTTATATTAAATTGATTATTATTTTTAATTATTATTTAATATTATTATTATTAATTTAAAAAACAATGATTATAAATTTATTTAATATTTATTTATTATGAGTTCAGTCTCATTTATATTTAATATTTAGTTTAATATTTATATATGATTATTTTATTTATATTAGTATTTGATTATTATTAATTATTATTATTATTTATTATTATTTATATTATTATTATTTCTTTCCTTTATGAAAATACTATATTAAGTCAAGAGAAAAGCTGTATAAGATCCATTTTCAGAATTATAATTTTCTTAATAATTTATTCTAATAATAATAATTGATAATATTAGTATTGATTTTATTAATGTATCATTGGTTAATTATTATTATTAAATAAATAATATCATTCATTATTTAGAGTATTATTATTTTATTTATTTAAATGAATTTATGTAACCATATCAGTATATATATATTATGTATTCAATCATTGAATGTGAGTATAATTATTATTATTATTAATTTCACATTATTGTTTAATTTTATTACTCTTATATTATTTATAATATTATTAATTTTATTTAATATTATTATATATAATATTAACTTATATATTATTATATATTGAGTATCTCGATCTACCTTTGAATTTTGAACAATTTTACTCAAATCAGCAGTGATTTTTACTGACTTATTATTTCGTAATTATTACTAGTGATAGATATAAATATATTTTGTGTAAAATATAGATCTTATTAAAATAACGCACAGCTGATAATAAAGTAGCCTCGCTCATGATGGACGTCTCCTTTTGCGTCATATATTATACGTGTATCACTCTTATGATCACTTAATCCTTACTTATGGTAATGAATCACACTTCTCTTGTGTATTTTTCCGTGGTGCTTGAATGAAAGAGATTAGATAGTAGTTATGGATTTGAGTTGAATTTTATTATATTATTATTCTTATTATTATATATTATCTATTATTATTATTTATTATGTATCTATGCTATTAATTACGTGGTGAATGACTGTTCTATTTATTATTATTATTATTAGTTATTATTATTATTATTATTATTATCTCTATTCATTATCATTATTATTATGTATGTATTATATATTGAGAATATTATAACAGGTTCTTTAAATATTGATTTGAATTACAGATTATTATTATCTTATTCATTGAATTATCTATTGATTATCTCTTATTATTTATATTGTAATTGATATATGTATTATTATCATATTATTATTATTAATTATTAGTATTATTCGATGTATTATTAGTATCTCATGTACTATAACTTTCTTTTATTCTGCACTTTATATATGATACATTATTACTTATTTTATTTTTTTTTAAATATAATTATACTTTTTTCATTATTTCATTTTTGTCATTTATTTTATCTATCTCATATTGTATTACTATGACATGAGTATATTGAAAATATCATTATTCATTAATCTCATTATTATTAATTATTATTTGACTCACATTATTATTATCATGAAACCTTTAATAGCTCGTGCAACCAATTATATTTACCTTAGATATTATATGTATTTATTAATATATCACATTATTCAAGATCTGTTAACAGGTGTTATTCAAATATTATTAATATTTCTGTATTGTTTAATTTTATCTATTAGGCTCTGGATCAATAGTTATTAACTGCACGATCGACTTCAGTTATTAACTAAAATAATTTATGGATAATTTTAAACGAGTTTCTTAAAAACTCTGAAAAATACATCATAGAAATGCAAAACTACATAATCTTTATTAAAAACCGTAATCAAACAAGCAAATTATTAGGGGATCACATGTAACATTCACAAGCGATTTCTATTTGAGTAAGTTTTGATACCTCATTAGACGCATATATTTTTGTATCTCTTTAAATCTAATAAAGCTCATCATTGATTATATATGTTTTATAAAATTTGAGTTCTTCTTAATTTATATATTGTTTTTGTGATTTCTTAAGTGAAATACTACATCTGTCGTTTTCACTCATGTTCGAGTATCACAAAATAAAATTATCATAGTAAAGTATATATATATCTATAGTATATATATATATATAGACTACGTATATACTATATTAGCGCTTTATGTTTGTCATTATATAGAGTATAGTAAACTATCATATTAATTTTTATTATACTATATATACGTGACAATATAGGTCATATGTTTCTTGAATATAGACTAAATAAGGAATATATTGTTAGCTAGTTGACGATCGTTCGTATACTAGCGCTATTTATTACAAACTGTCAGCATATATATATACAGTGGCGTATTTAGGAGCAGTAGTGGGGCGCTCCAAGCATGGCCCCTGCGAATTTTCTATGACGCTAAAATTTTTATAAGAGAATGATGAGACTTTATTCATAACCGTATAATCAGCATTAGTAGTTTTTAATATACATACCCATCTGAAACTAGTTTATTTATATAATTCATAACTAGTCGCTGCAAAGGAACTAAATCTTATACAGTCCATTAGTTATCTTATACAAACTTGTGAAACATCGAGGAATAGTATAGCAACAATTAGATATTGTTGTCAGGGCTCGATTTTTGATATATATGATACTGTGCTCCACCGAAACGGAGCATCATTGTAGCAGATCTAGAACTAGTGTGTTGACTAATGAAATGCTCTGCTTAGCCACGCAGAGTAATTTTCTCTCTCGATAAGTAATATTTAGAGTAGAAATTGAGAGACTCTTCAAGAACATTCCTACTCACTCTCCGACTTTCTTTGAAAAAGGTGTAATCAAAACGATCGTATAGTTATTCTTCGAGTAAATCAGGCATCATCCTCGTGAATATTATTTGGTAAACCTGAGGCCTCTTTAATTAACTTAATTAATTTTGATAAGTTTAATATCGGAGTTCATCATAGTGAGCAAATGGTTTCTCTTAACATTTTCCTATGCAATTTGGTCATATAACACCACTGACTTACTCGCTGGTTAAAAATCGTGTGCAATAAATATTCATGAATAGTATAAGTCAAGTAATATTAGTAGTCACATCAATTTTACTAGTTGAATGATCTTGCGACAAAAATAGCTCGCACAAAATATTGCAGTAAGATATGAGTAATGATGATAGCTACGACCATGTGGTTCTATAGGCTTGCGTGCAAGTTGAATCATATCGTGCCATCAAAGCGTATGGTGATTGCACAAATATTACTGCAAACTATTAGTCTTTGCACACAATATATTTGGCAAAGAGATTGGTGTTGGAACATAGTTCAGTCATAATATTTCTTTTCGAGAAGTGATTTTATCCGTTCTTGTTGCAATATCTGAGGCACGATGAATTTGGAGATGTATAAAGCCTCGTGTTTAATGCTCATCAGGTAGAAGAAGACACTTGTATAACACTAGTTTAGAGCCGACTGAACAGAATCGTGTACCGTATATATTGGTAATACATTTGAGTCTGCATTCTTGCCTTCGATCGATTACAATTAGCTACTTGGGTAATATTGAAATAAGAAATTGAAGGTGGTTTATCTTATACATCTCAGTAACGTCTGCTCGTCTCGGCGCGGACCACAAAAGTAGAGTACATATTCATTATAAATCTGCTATACAATTCAGAACGTATAAGAATGAGATAGAATGTTTGTAATTGTCATTATATATAATTCTTTCCGTCACATATTTTCTTCAGCGAATTTAACTGTATTTCTTTGTCATCTGCTCTCTCCTACGTTAGAGTATTATGAGTATCCAAAAATATTTTAATTATAATTTTTCACTGTATATTCACTATATAACCTTTTCAATCATGCAACTGTAAGTTTTAAATAATTTAAATGTAGGCACCTATATAGTTTGAGTTTATATATATAAATACCTAACATCTTATACTTAATGAGTATATATATTTATATATGTAACTGCGCTGAATATATTCACTGATGCCTTTATTTTCATCGGCTTTATCCAAAAGTCGGGTGATATGATATGAGAGTAGTACTCCATAGGTGGAAAGGAGGAGGAGATCTTGAAAGATTTTGCTCCTTGGCGTTTTGTCACATCACATTCCGAGACTCGTACGGCATTCAATCTGTGCTTCGCTTTACTTTAATACTCACTCCTATCTTACTGTACGTTGATTCTTATATTGTGTGATGGACTTCCGCTCACCCGCAGGGATAAATTTTCACTAGCGCCATGAGACTGACGCCACTGTATCACTACATTGTACAGCGTACGTTATTTGTCCTTTAATATACATAGCACTTTATGACTATAGTTATATATATAGTATAATAGCAATGTAAACTAATACACGTGGTAATATAGTATATATAGATATAAGAGTAAGAAATGGTGACAGTTTTCACAATCAGCTCATAGTTCATCATATATTGGATCCAGAATCCGATCACGTTAGTGAGTAATTAGAAATAGGTAATATACATTTGTTCTTAAATTTTGAACGGTATGATATATATATAGTATATAATACATATATATATATATATATATATTATATATAAGTATATAAATATATAGATTTATATGATATATATATACTATATATATAATATATATATATGATTATTAGTATACCTATTTCTCACTCATAACTACGTTGCGAGTGAGGGCTAGATTAGGCCTTAATAAATGTTTAGTAATTTGATTACATTATAATATTATTAGGAGTACATAATAGTACATATATATATATATAATGAGCGAATTGTTCTAATCAATATGTATGATATATAGGTTTAGTATCAGATAATACAAGTACTTATGTCCATTTAATTAAAAATAAGTAATTATTTTACTTCATTTTATGATGACTAATATAACAATAATATTTATTAATACAAAAGTGTAAATCATCTATAAGATCGCTCAAATATGTGAGTGATTTAGTGTTGTACTATCTATAATAATATATAGACAATCTTATTAAAGCAAGAGTTCCTTCTCTTTATTGTCAGAGAGCTGGACATCATCCGCTCAAACTTTTCTTAGTATAACAGATATATCCTTTCCGCATTTCTTTATATTTATGCATTTCTTTATATATATATATAGTATATATAAAAAAATATTTAGTTTTTACTATAATATAAATTATTATAGTTACTTCACTTCATAATTCTAGCGCTGATAGGAAATATAGGGATTTCTATTATGTAAGAAATTTCCCAACTCATCCACGGCCCTTTTATATAATATATAATATCTAATATATTATTATTTAGTTAAATTATATGATTATATATAGGGAATAGAATACTTGGAATTTGAGTGCTTTTTCACTGATCGTATACTATATATATACTATATATGTACATCAACTGGGAACATGACATTTTGTCTCTTTTTCTAGTGCAATCACATGTGAAGTGTAGTATATATATAATATATATATAATGTAATATATCTGCAGAAGTCACACTAAAATCAAAAATAATATATGTTTCTAATATTCGAGCTCACTTTAATTATATGTTTTAATTTTAAATATTTATAGTCTTTTTATTTGAACCTCGAAGTTCGAGATTAAGATTATTGAACTTGGGGTGTTATTTATAATTAATGATTGCGAATTATTATACGTAATTAGGGTGAATTTATATCTACTAAATATATTACTATACTACTCATATATATAGTGACTGTACAGTACATATTACTTTTATGTATTTTATAGTAATTTTTATCTCTTTTTGTAAATGATATCTAATTATTAACGAACAATAATTAGAAATAATATATCCTAACTGGATCCTTTATTTCCAAGTATCCTAATACACAATTTAATATGTTCTTAGTTATCTTAGACCGCTAAAATAGTGACATTATTATTGCTCTCACCTTCTTTATATAGTTAAACTATAATATGAGTACATATAAACATTAATCTAATCATGGTGCTTTATTACACAGTTAAATATTCAAAGTATAGTACAACAAAATATATTATGCTGGACTAACTTCAATTATATCTAATTTAATTTATATTCTTTCACTTTAATCATTACTATTAAACCTTTATATCTTATCTATGGTATGAGTCTCAATAATATTGCGTAGGTAAGAACAATTGTCTGATTATCGCCGTCAATTCTCTGGTATTCAAGTATCTTATTAATACAAACTCAATTTACCAGACAGTCTATCTATCTGTGATTACTAAAACCTAATGATTACACTTCTGAAATGCATACTTATTGTATGAATAATAGTAGTGGTCTACTTGTAAAAATTGGAAAAGAGATATTTTTCCTTTTTAAAACTCAAAGACTAACAAACAAAATAAAATTGATCACATTTGTACAGGTGTTGATTTAAACGAAGACACTAGCTCACAATTGACGAAAATCGCGAAAAGGATAACTCTCATTTTTGTGCAGAATCCTTGACAAGAAGATTGTGCTATACATTAAAGAAAAATATGCTTTAAAATGTAGAATTGATCTGTGGATTATCTTTTGATATTTTCTAAATAGCTGAAATGTTTTTTAAAACAGATTGCGATTGTTAAAATTACGATTACATATCCAATAAGACTACACTATATGATGAATAATACCATCGTGATCAAAAGGAAGCCAGTGACCACTATCGGTATTATTAGAGGAACCTTATTCAGTCTTGACAAATTCGATTATCTCGGTAAACTACAGTCAAAATATTATTATGCACGATTTATCAACTAATGGTATTCTGAATCTTATAGTGGTAAACATAATAATTGTGCTATATTATTGATTTCGTATTACGAGATGACCTATATGCTGCGTGTTTTTTGGTATTCTCAAGTAACTTAAATATATATACACTTCACCTGTTAACAGCATAAGTAATGATCTCTACTAACCTCATCATGGCCTAATAAAATGTATAAAGGTCATTTCTGTTCTCTAGTTAATGCGATTATATAAGATTTTTATTCCATTACCTTCAGGACCAAATACGACTATGCGGCATTTTTCGATATTCTCGATTTTTTCAATAAGAGTTTACTGATGAAAGAATCTGTATATTCCTTACTAGCATTTTTAGCTAAAATGCGGTTACTCGCCTCTTTCTTTGTATAATGTTGATGAATATGTTTAAACCTCTACACATTCACGAGTATTATCCTAAAGCAGAACAACAGCATTGAAGCAGCAGCCAACAGCAACCTTTCTCTAAGATGATTTCAATTGATAAGGATTGTTTGAAACTAAAGATTTTGTCCTCGAATGTGACATCAGTTTTTTACCAGTAATCACCTTTTCTTTTTTGCTACTCATGAAACAGTAGCTATTACTTTACATTTGGTAAAGGTTATGCCTTGTCGCCTAGATTGGAATGAAGCCTATCCACAGCGTCTCATCAGTCTCTTTCACTGCAATATTGTCCTAGAATATTATCTCGTAGTAACTGATGTTGACCATAATTTTCCGGTCTGAGTCGATGGTCATACACGCTAGAAACGGTGAAATTGATTCGCGAACCCTCATACGTGTAGCTATCTAGTCTAAGTCTTTTAATACAACATCAAGCAACTTCAGCTAGACAACCAGAATTCGAATGATGTTTCAAGATCTCTTGTTGGTTCATGGAAGTAGTTTTCATCAATAACCTTTACTGTCATGTGTATGAGTTCCAAGTCGCTTTGTTTAGTTTCTCTACAAGAGATTGGCGTTATGTCTGTTATAGAGTGATCTTCCTCTTCCTACTATAGCAGCATTCATCATGAGGATTAGCCTGGAAATTTAACAGTCATTATTATTTATAGATACAGTAAACAAATAGGTCAAGTTTGCTTTCAATTAGGCCACTATGTCAGTAATATATTAGTTTGTATACATAGTATTGGGTCTCATTCTTATATTAAATTATCTTACAACAGTAACAACAACAATACATTATTAATTTAAACGATGCGTGCGATAAAATGGGCCACGAAGGATGTCTTTTATGGCCTCAAGTGGTTGGTTAGAATAGGACGATGCAAGGTTCAACACGTTTCTGGAAAAGAAATAATTTTTTTAGAAATTTGTATATAAAATTATTTACCACTATTCGTAAATGCGTGATAATGTATTTAATTATTTTACGTTATTTATTGATCAGATGTGCTAATGTCTCATTTTTAATGAGAAATATTATAATATTATATATATATATATATATAAATTATATAGTATATAGTATAAATATATTATGCACTATTATATATATATATTATAGTATATATATATAATAATATATAGTTTAGGATAGTGATAGAGGAGCGTTGGTAGGGGAATATTAATAGATTGATTGATAGATATATAGAGTAGTATATATTAGAATCTATATATATAGTATATATTATTAAGAACAAAACACTTACTACTCGGTGAATAAGTAATGATTTTGAAAAATCCTCATGTGTAGATGAGATATAAAAAACAACTTGGTTAATGATACTACAGAATCTAAGAAGTGTGTCTTAAAGTGTTGATCTCATAAGAGCTCTTTGTTAAGAATGACCATTCGGAGTTAGTACGCGCCGTTTATATATTACTGGCTCCCAAATCTATACAGTGTTGTCAAATCGCCTCTGTAGTTGATGCCGTCCCGTTGTTCAAAGGGCCTACGCAGTGTTTGTTTTAAAGTCTGAGCTAGATAGATTGGTTTAGTTTGCGAGAATACTAGAATGTATCTTAAAGTGTTGATCTCGTAAGAGTCGTCGATTTATATGTAATCAGACATCAAATCTATACAGTGTTGGTCAAAATCGCTAGTGTATGTATGCCGTTGTCAAAGCTACGCAAGTTTGATTGAATAAAAATATTAATAAGTATTGCGCATCACTTTGATAGATATTTTTCTACATGCAAATCATTTTACATTTGTGACATCATTTTCAATTTGAAACATCCATTACAATGATGCTCCAAGAGATAAAATTGTTAGGTATATGCAAAAATTATCTTAACTAGAGATATGTAACTCGTCCAACTCAACCTACTCTTGAAATGTCAAAAATTTGACTTTGGTTTCATATTGTATAAAATATTTAAATTAAATGAATATTGAAATATGAAATGAAATATGACACATGAAATATGAAATATGAATATTGAAAAATGAATAAAGATCACATTCTTGTAAGTATTTTAAGTATGGTTACGTTTTTGTATACATGTTTGTTACTTTAACTGTTGTTGAAGTGTGGAGGTTTGTTAATGGTTATCAGTTTTGGTGGTGGGCTTAAAATTTATATGAGTAGGCTTTAGATTTATCGTGTAGGCACTTATATTTAGTTCAGATGATGCTCATGTTTGCTTTATTAGTGTAGAAGAGACTTTGTTAGCGGTTAGCATCGTGTCGCTTGATCAGTGTATAAGAACTTGATTTTATGTTAAGTGTTATACAAAATATGATTTGAATCAATAGATCAATAGATCAATAGATCATAGATAAAGTAGATCATGGATGGGGTAGGAGGGTGGGGTGGTGTGGGTTTGATTAACTGATTTATTTAGGGTATGTAAATGCAAATTTTTAAGTTATAGAAACATAAAAAGAATAAAAGTTTTTTTAGTAAAAACAATGTTTAAAGAAACAACAAAATAATAAAGTTTTTGGTGTTATGATTATGCATAACTATGATTGAATCAATAAGTCAATTAGATCATAGATTCACGGAATGGGTTAGGGCAGGTATGGAATGACAGTTTGATTTATGATTATACTGCTTTACTGATTTACTGATTTTACTGATTTACTATGCTTTAGGGCTATGCAAAAACGTAGAATTTGGAAGTTTATAGACATAAAAAGTATAAAGTTTTTGTGTTATCGTTTATCCAAAATATGATTGAATCAATAGATCAATAGACAATAGATCAATAGATCACGGATGGGTAGGCGGGTGACTTGGAGGGCAGTTTGAATTTACTGATTTACTGCTTTACTGATTTACTGATTTACTGATTTATGGCTTTATGGGTATGTAAAAACGTGAAATTGGAAGTTATAATAATGTGCAAACAAAAGATTTTTATGTTATGTTATAGGAAAAGTGCAAGAATATGACTGTAGACATCAACGTTAGTATCAATAGACCTCAATGAGATCACTGGATGGGTAGGCGGGGTGGGGTGGAGTGGTTAGATTAACTGATTTGACTGATTTAAGCTACTGCTTTAGGGTATGTAAAACATGATAATATTTAGTAAAAATATGACCTAAATCAATTAGATTCAATAGATCAAGTAAGATCAATAGATATAAGAAGGGTACGGCAGGTTGGGGTGGGTGGTTTGATTAAGTGATTTACTGAATTTACCTAGCTTTAAGGTATGTAAAGATGCAAATTTTTTTAGGCTATAAAACATAAATGTATAAATTTTTAGCAGGAAAAAAATATTTTTAAAGAAAAGAAACAAAAAAATTAAACATTTGAAAAAGCTGTTAGATAAATAATTTAAATAAAATTTTTTTAAAATTAAATAAAAAATTAAAACACAAAGTATCAACATGTAAAATAAAACTTATAAAAAAAAAAATAAAAAAAATAAAAATAAAAAATTAACACAAAGTTTAAATGTTAAATAAAACTTATAGTAAAAAAAAGTCAGAAAAAATAAATTGATAAAATTAAAAATAAAAAATAAACACAAATTATAAATGTAAAATAAGGAATTTTAAAAGAAAAGAGGTAGAAACTAATTTCAAATAAAAAATTAAACAAAGTTTAAAATGTTAAAAATAACAACTTATAAAAAATAAGTCAGAAAAATAAATTTGAATAAAAACAAACAAAATAATTATATATTGTAAGTTTATAAAAGAAAATGAGATTTGAAAATTAAATGTCAGTCTTCAACATTTAGAAAACGGGTTACCTTGAGCAATGCAATTGACGACATGTACAGTACATGTTAGAACAGAATCAGTATAGATATATATGTATTATTAAAGAAATGTTTCTAATCGGCACCGCACCGGCTCAGCACGCGGTGCCGGTTACACAAACACCATTCTTCCGCCTTTCTCGTTCCTCCTTCTTCCTTCCTCTTCCTATTCCTCTTCTTCCTTTTTTTTCTTCTGTTTTGCATTCCGAGCATTTGTTTTTTCATTCGGGACCCCTCCGTTGGGGGTCCCAGACACCGCTTTACGAACTTACAATCCTCATATTAGAGATCATACAGGTTTCTAATAACATATATTTTAGATAGACTAAAATAATGAGACTAAACGAAATATTTATCTAATCGGGCATCCGTGACAACTGGAGAAATAATTGCGGCTTCCAGCACGGTGCGATGCCACTGCCGACTCCTCTGACTCTTAGACTCTCCTCTCTACAACTATTTCTTCTCTGACTCTCCTTCGCTCCATCCTTCCTCCTTTTTGTCACGCCTCTTCTTCTTCTTCCTCTGTTTTGAATTTTTGTGCATTTTCTTCTTTTTTCAAGAGGGAACCCCCTCCGGGGGGGTTCCTGGAACCGAAGCAGAATCCGACTCGGAATCCTTTTCCAATCCTCTAACCAGCCTCCAAATTTCAGCCTTTCTACGATCAATTTAATTTTTAGGTGGGCTGCGCCCCATTTTTAGGGGGGCTGGGGTACGTATTCCTGTGCGGTGCGGGATTTTTGTTGTTATAATATATAGTTAATATTTATTTATTGTATTTCTTTATTTTATTAGTTATTTATTTTATTAAATCTAATTAATTAATTTATTTATTTATTTCTTTTATTTTATTTTTATTTATTTATTTTTTTTTTTACTCTCACTCTCTCTCTACTTGTTTCGAAAAAAGCCTGCGGTTTTTTTCGTCGGTCGAAGGGCGGTAATTACCTTACCCGTTTCGGGTCCTGGCTGTTTACTTCGCGGTCTTGGCCCAGGCTCCACTACGTGGTCGCTACTACAGCGATTAAATCGACTAAATTCTAATATATACTTGGTCGATTATATTTTTAGTGTAAAAAGTCAACCAGAGCACTTATGATATACTTTGAATCTTACAGATTTATGACTTTTTGTCCTTAGGGATAATACAACAAATAGTAATTATTCAAATTAAATTGATTCGTCACGTCATATACTTATTTGAGAATACTTCTACAGTAAACGGACTCAGAAACCCTCGGGTTGTGTTTGACAAGCGGGTTCCGCCACTGCTTTTTGTTTTGGGGGTAATTAATAACTCTCGCGTATTATAAGAATGTTTCAAAACTCTTATGATATGCGGTAATTACAACAGTTCTCTATTTTGTAGTTACCTAATCTTACATAATTGGCTAGGGTTTGACGTGACCTGCAAGGATGCTTAAAATCTCTGATGAGAAGTTATGACGATGGCAAGATTTCAAGCGGTCGCAGTTACTTGAGCGCGAGGGATGATGAAGGTGTTACAAAAACTTGCAAGTGGTTTTCAAGTCTTCGTGCCTTAGCCCAGTGCACGGGCGTGGCCAATGGTTGAATATTAATCCAAAATTCCTTTCCGGACGTTCGGGGATTTAGACTCTGATTATGGACAAACGTTAAAAAGTAACATTAAAAAATAAGTGCTTTAATACAAAGGCCCACGGTCATGATGAACTCTTGCGATGAACTGGTCAATATACTTCATCAGCAGGGTAAAATCAGGCCACTTTTCATGATCGTGGGTACTTGTGCTCCGCCTTACTACTTATTATATCATCTTATTCTTAAAATATAATAATTTACACTATATATCATATTTATACTATATAGCATATAGACATTTACCTATATATTATATATATAGTTCGGTACAGGTAGCGTACTATATCCAGTACGTATATATTTTATACGATTATATCCGGGGCTACTATATATATGGTTGGGGCCGCTTTATACTAATATTACACTTGATCGTCGCCTAGTATGCTTGCACATCACGTGAGTAGGTTGGTAGGCTGTATATTGGAACAGTGCTTCTACTAGGAAGTTCAGTAGATCTGCTTTACGGGCGGGTATCATATGAGTTATATATATATAGTAGTATATATATATGGGTATATATAGTATATATATAGATTTATATAATTATATATATATATATAATATATATAATAGTAGTATATATATTTAGTATATATATATATGGTATATATATAATACAGATATATAAGTAGTATATATATAATATATATGTGTATATATATATACTATAATAATAGTATATATAATGTATATATAATATATCATATATATATATATATTTATATATAGATTATTATATAGTTTATATATTATTATATATATATACATTATATATATATATATGGAGTACGTATATTTTTAGTTTATATACTAGTAGTTATACTAATAGTATATAATTATAATTACGTAGTATATATAGTCTATTTATTAATTTAGTAATGGTTCGGAGTATATTAATATGTAGTATTATATAGTAGGCAGTATGGTATAGTATATATATATATATGTTTATATAATATATATAGTATAGTATAGTATATAAAAGTGTCTGTTATAATATATATATAATATTTATATATATACTATTAGTGTATATATAGATAGTACGAAGGAGACAAGGGTATAATATTTATATATATATATATATATATATTATATTATGATATATATAATAGTATATATATTTAGTATTTATATTTTATATATAGTATATGTATATGTATATATTAATTACAGTACTATTAATACTATATATCTTAGTAGTACTATATAGTATCATAATATATTAGTTAAGTATCATATATAATTTATAATAACTATATAGTATATTAGTATTATATATATATATATATAGTCTAGTATAATATATATAGTATTATAGTAGTAGTAGTATAATATACTATACTAAATATATATTAATAATAATAATATATATAGTTAATGAATATATAGAGATATGTATAAGTATATAGGGGTATTATATATACATATATATATATATATATATATATATATATTTGGTATATATATATATATATAAAATATATATATAGTATATAAATATTTATCTAATATAGTCTCTATCGCATATTTTTAATAGGTCATATAAGGATAAATATATATATATATAGTACGATTGATAGTATTATATATATGATGATACTATCTAGTTATAGGGATAGGTTATATATATACTATATAGATATTCGTATACGTGAATTGTATATAGTAGGTTATATATTATTTTCCTTATTATTAGTCACACTAGGGTGGTATGAAGATAGTTATATATATATATAGGCAATATACTATATATACCGTCTAGTATAGTATGTATTATAGTAGTATATGATGAAGGTATGTAACGTTATAGGTCATATAGTACGGGTACGTATCCTATATACGTCGGTGGTACCGTGCGGGTAGGTTATAATATATGCTCGTCGAATATAGAGCCTAATTTGAGTATTGAGTAAGTATTGCCTCGCTTAGCTATATAGTATTATAGTAGTATATTTAGCTACCGATCTATATACATTATACTAATACTAGTATATAGGGGTAGTGGGTAGGAGGGGGCAGGTGCGTAAGGGAGGATCAGTAGTGAGCTGGTGTGTGTGTGTGTGTGTGTGTGTGTGATGAGTTGTATATTAGCGTGATTTAATACATATTACTATATATATTAACTACGACGAGAGTGAGGTGAGTAGGTATGGTTAAGGTACGTAGGGTAGCTAGGCTATGAGGTAAGTGAGGTCATGTATGAGTATTAGTACTGAGGTAGCTAATTAGGTTGTATATAAGGGGTGCGATGTGATTCGAGATAATCATAATGTTATAACGTTATTATATAGTGTATATGTTTAGTATGAGGGGGTTGTTAACGCTTAGTATGGTACTATAATATTATATTCTAGTATATATATTATATATATATAATAATACGTATATATGGCCGTACGTGTAGGGGCTCGGTGTGTACTTCAGCTTTTCACGTAACACTACTTATTTCACCGCTGACTAACCTTTGTTATATTATCTAGTTATTATTTATATATAATAATATTTTATAATGATATGCACCCTTTTGGTATTGCCCTCATATTAATATTTTTATTTACCATACTATGGTAATTAGTATGTTTTTATTTGGTAACGTGTGCTACTTTCCTAATAGAGGTACGCATTATAATGATATTGTATAAGTATACATATTTAGGACTGTACGGTTCATCGGCCCGTCTATGTTCGCTTGGCCTGTGGGACGCCGTGCTCCACTGGTGGTGCGGTTTCGCAGGCGCTTGCACTGTTAATATGAGCTTTGGGAGTGCTTTAATTTGCGGCGTACTAACTCGAATGGTATTGTCTTAATCTATAAGCTCTCTTTTGATAACACTTTTAAAAGGAACACATTACTTATCGATTTCTGTAGTATCATTAACCAAGTTTTTATTTATATATTTCTACAATTGAAGGATTTTCACAAGGAATTTATAGTAGTATATAATATATTTCAAAATCTGTATATATATATATTTATAGTGATTAATCAATACTTATATTCAGCGAGTAAGTGTTTTATTTTTCTTATATAATTAATATAATATATATATTGATATATACTATAAAGTTAATATTAATAGTATATATATATATATATATATATATAATATATTATATATATATTATATATAGTATATATATATATATTATATATATATATTATATATATATAATAATATATATATATATAAGATTATATATATATATATAATATATATAAATAGTATTATATGATATATATAGTATATCATATAATATATTATATATATAGTATATTCTTCATTATTAAAAATGAAGACATTTAAAATGATTTGTATAAATATATACGGTAAAATATATTAATACATTATAAATTAACAATAGAGGGTAAATAATAATTTTATACCTATTGTCTAAAAAGGAAATTCCTCCTGTTCATCACAAAACGTGCATTGAATACTTAACACATCCTCACTACACTTGAGGTATAAATAAAGCATCCTTACGTGGCATTTCATCGACGCATCGAATATTAAAAAATTGTAATAGTTGATTAGTTCAACTAGTGTAGATATATTTATATATAAGGAAAGAGAAATACTATGTTGAATAATTCACTGTAATATATTATTACTGACATAAGTGACCTAAATTATATTGACAAGCAAACTTGACCTTTAAAATTTGGTTTAACTGTACTATAATAAATAATAATTGACTTTAAGATTCCCAGGCTATCCTTCGCGATGATGAATGTCCTAATAAGAAGGGAAGATAATATCATAACATGTACATAACGCACATACTACTGTAGAGAAACTTAAAAATATCGATGTAGTAAACGTAACATACATATGAGGTAGTTATTGTGATGAAAACTTCCTTCATGGACCAAAGAATTTAGAAGCGTCATTCGAAATGGTTGTTCAAGTGTAATAAGTTGTTTGATGTTGTATTAAAAGCTTTATGACTAGATGAGTAACTAAGTATGAGGTGTAGGAGAGTACATATATATTAGCGTACTAGGATTGGATGAACATAGACGATCTGCGTGATATACGCTTATATATATCTATTCGCCGTCTGAATATATATAATATGTTATATTATATATATAATATAATTCTATATAATTATATATATATAATATATATCTATATAATATAATATATATCATTATATATTATATTAATTATAAATTATATAAGTATATAATTATATATATATAGTGTATATTATATATAGTGTATATATAATATTATATTATATATATATATATATATATTTTATATATATTTATACTATATTTTATATTATATTATGTATATATTATATATATATATATATTATATATATATATATAGTTGTATATATATATATATAATATATATATATATATATAATAAGTATATATATATACTGTATATTTATAATATAATATATATATATATATACTATAGTATATTGTATAATATATATATATATATATATATATATAATATATATATATATATATATATTATATTATATATATTTTATTATAATAGTAGATATATATATTACTATATATAGTATATAATATATATATATATATGATATCATAGGTAATATATATATATATAACTATATATATATATATATATATATTATATATTACTATTTATATTATAATATATATATATTATACTATAATATATAATATTATAATTTTAATATACTATATTTAATTATATATATATAATATATATATATATTTATAAATATATATATATACTATATATATTTATAATATATATATTTATATTATTTAGTGATATTATATTATATATATAATATATATATATATATTACTCATATATTATATAATAAGGTTAGCTTGACTTTTATATAATTACTATATATATAATATTTAGACATGAATATCCTGAGTTTTATATAGTATATATATAGGTTATTATCATTATTAAACCAAGTACGGAAAGAAAGAAAATACCAACAGAATGGGGGAAAGCAGTAATAATCTGTCCGATACATAAGAAGGTAGATAATAAGATATTGCGGAAACTTATAGGAGGTAATAGTATTAGTTGGTGGGGGCGAGTAAAAAATATCATGACAGGAGTCTTATTGAAAAAATTTAGGATAAGATGGTCGAGGACAAGATTGGAAACACTAGGCGCGCACGTTTGCATGAGAACCTAGAAAAAAGTACTACTGGTACTAATATTTTACACTGCAAGATGCTGACTGAGAAATAATGAGATAGAGTGGAATGCAGAAGGCGTATGCTGGCCATTCATTGCTTGGAAAGGCAATTCGATAGGAATCAAATAGGATGAGACTGTGGAGAGTGTTAGAAGATACGATGTATGCCATACAGAAAGTCTAGATAGCCAGCCATCAAGAGTATTGTAATGAAATCGCAATAAATTACGGTTAAGAGGAACAGGAAGAGAGAGTGGTTTGAAGTGTGAAAACGAGGTTAGACAGGGAAAGTGACTATCACATTGCTGCACTTGCAGCTTTACCTGCGATCAACTTGCCTTAAAAAAGGATATGGCATAAGGGAAAATATGGAGCACACTGTGGTTTATGCGGATGATGCGGCAGTGATTTCACATCAGGAGCTCAAGACCTGCAAGAAACTGTGAATAGGTGGAATGAGGTACTGAAGTCATGGGCATGAGAATAAATCAGTAGAGAAAAACGGAATAATGGTGAACATGTAGTGAACATAAGAAGATATAGGACTTAAGCAAGTGAATAGATTATACGTATTTGGGCGTGGTATTTGACGATCTAAGGAAAGACAATATGATGAGAGTTGAAAAGGAGAATGGAGATGTTTCAAAAGAATGTGGGAATGGTTATAGCCGTTGGCCTAAAGGAGAAGAGGAATAACCCAACGAAGGTTAACAATATTGAGTTATAAAACAATTTCTGAGGACCGATATTGTTGTTATGGTTCTGAATGCTGGCAATGACATACGATGCAAAAAAGCAGGATATAGAAGAGCTTGCAGAAATAGAAGGGTATTAGACTACATCTTAAGTAATAGGAGTATCGTTGAAGCGAGGATAGTATAGAGAGCGAAGCTCAGGCTCAGATGGAAGAGAATGGGAGTATGGAACCTAAGTTTTGGAATGCGTGAGACGAACCAGTTTAAGATGGTTTGGACATGTGTAAAGAATGAGAGAAGGAGAGATTGGCAGAGAGCTGAGGTGGAGTTGGAGACCAGAGGGAGTGAGACCGAGGAGGAGACCGAGGAATAAGATGGGATGGATTCGGTGGCAGAGGCTGCACACACGTCAGAGGCACGACGGTATGGGAAGTAGAGGGAAGGAAAGACATTTGAAAGAACCTAGAAATCTTTGGAGAAGATTCTGGTGGAGTAGCACCTGACAGGCTTTATTTAAGAATGGTAGCAAAATATATATATATTATATAGTTATATATAGTATATATGATGTATATATAGTATTTAGTATAATAGATCAATACAGTATAGTATATATATTACTATTGTATATTTATATATATTAGTTATCGATATGTATATGTATATATATATAGTATATATAGTATATAGTACATAAAATATAATATAATTATAGTATATATATATATATTATATGATATATATATATATTTATTAGTATATATTATATATATAATATATATATATAGATATATATATATTATATTATTATATAATATATGATAATTATAAATATATATATATATATATATATATACTAAATATTATATATCTAGCTATATATATATAATATATTATATATAGGAGTTTATACTTAAATGCATTTAGGTTATCAAAAAAATAGTTTTTCAAACCTATGTTAGTGTAATATTTGTAAATATATATCTATTATATATATAATAGATATATATATATATCTATATATTATATATTATTATATATTATATATTAGTATATAATAGGTATTATAATATTATTTATAAATATAATATATATATATATATATACTAATATAAGTATAGTGAAACTATTCTACAAGTAAAGTAGTAATGGGTAAAAAACGGTACAACAAAACTAGAGATATAAGACAAACATATATATATGATAATAGTTATTATATAATTATATTTACTATATAAGGCATAGCATTATGATATGAAACTGAATAGAAAAAATTAATAACTTTTTTTATTTTATTTCTTTTTTAACTTTTTAAGTGTCAACTTATTTATATTTTGATATTACATTTAAAATATTTGATATATTTTCATTTTTTAAATACTATACAGCGAGGGAAAAGTATTGGAATCTTTTTTTCAGGAAGTTGATATGTTCTTTCAAATGGTTGCTCCTTGAATAGTAATTCTATAGTTTAAAAATGTAAATATTTATTAGAGTAGTATTGTTACGAAGAAACTTATATCTTTATCAGTTGAATGTATATTGGTCTGATACTGAGAGCTATAAACATCTGGTAGCATGGAGGAAGCGTTGTTAGCAGTGGCATAGGAAGTATAGGTGGGAATGTGGCTACAAGTAGATATTGATCGAAGTGAATTGTTATACAGTGGTGGTGATCGAAGAGGTGATGCAAGCGGTATAAAAAGTTAAAAAGGTAAGACGAGATTGAATGTCTTGAAAATATGAATGAAGTTTCAAAAAGAAAGATGCTTGGAATCTATATAAATAGTAAAACTAAAAACTCTTAATAGCTGAATGTTGAATTCATATTTACTAGGTTATATATATTATGTATAGAGTGTACATATATATATATAGATATTTGATTATATATCTTATAATAGATGGAATATATAAATATACGTATATTTGAGTTATATAGCCCATCAAATATACTTAGTATGCTATTATATATACTTATTTATATACGTATCGATACACTCATATTATATATCCGAACAAAAAAAAAGTAAGTTCCATACTAACTTCATCTACTATATCCACTTTACAAGAATGTCACAGCTACAAACTGTCGGCGCCTCACGCTTACAAAATCATCAACTCAATTATAATCCACGCACACGACCACAGGCTCATGGATCTCATAAATAACCACATAACCCAAAATCAACCTAAATAACCATGTCTAATCCCCACCAAACAAACTCCAAAATCTCTTGCGATCACACTCGACACTTAATTTAACTTCACAAAACCACTGACTACATAAATATGCCAAGCAAGACAATTAAATAAGCTATATTTAAGTGATAGTAGCACATCACTAAAATCACAAACAACAAGCAACGTAGTCACCACAATTTAGGTAAGAGGCATTCATCCGTCGCTATAAATTAACGCTACTAGCCTCTAACTAAATTTTTCCAAACTCGTAAGCAAACTGATAAGAAAAAAATTAATTACTACACAAAACGAAGGCTCCGAATAATGAAACAGGTATGCTTCTCTAACTACTCGCACCGAGACATATTGCAGGGGCCGAAGAAACTAAAATATTTTACTATCAGAAGAAACACTATACATGGATGAGGCACTCAATTCTTTGGGCAAAATATTAACATTTCAAACATGCACTCATAACTCTTCTAATGGCCTACCTACCACCGACTTAACACAACGCAATCTCAACTCCAAACTTAACTCTATAAGCAAATTCTAAACAATATCCCTCCTACTAAAAAAAAGCACATAACACACAAAACATAGTCACAAACTCCTAACGGAAAACTACAAATCAAACAGACATAGTAAAAACTTACTAAACAAACGTTCATCAGAAATAGCTCCAGAATTCAATTCCCTCTCCAGATTAATGCAACTATCTCTGGCAAAAGTAAGATGCGGCAACCACCCAAACGCTACAGTTCTACAAACACATTTTCAAACGTTAAACCAAAGCCTATTTCAAACACCTTGTTCAACTTATTTGTAAACTGACCCGGACAACAGTCCCTCAGCTTCTTCTGAGCTCCCTCGTCAACTTCTGAGAAAGGACTTTGTCTGCTCTCGTTTTAAATCTCAACACATAGCAATCTCGGACATCTCTGCCATGATAGGTAAATGGGGAAAAGGCACCGATGTGGCGGGGTAACTTGAAGCAGTGTTGCTGCCATGAAGACTGGATTACCAGGGGTTGTGAAGGTAATATATATATATATATATATATATATATATTATAATATGCGTATTATGATAAAGTATATATATATTATGATAATCATATAGATTATATATATAGTACGCCTATATATATTATAAGCTATATAAACTATATATTATATGTATTAGATTATATATATATATATATATATATATAGTAATTATATATAATAATATATATATATATAGGTGTATATATAATATATTAGTGATTATTTATATTATATACTATAAGAGATATAAAATTAGTATATATATATAATATATATGACTATGATCTTTTATATAGTTACTTAATATATATATATATATATGATATATTCGAACGGTGATCTATACTATATTATTTATATTATATAGTCTATATATATAGTATAAGATATAATAGATATATAAAAATATAAGTATATATGTAGAGTTGTTATATTAATATTGATATAATTATTAGTAATAATATTTATATATATCATTAGTTTTGGTTCACTATATTATATTATATGTATATTATATATGATATTTATGTATATATATATATACTAAATATTATATATATATTATAATATATATGTATATCTAATATATAATATGGCTTATAGTAATAAGTATACTACATCTTCATCATAGCGGAACTATTCTAATACCTCCGACGAGGCACTGGATAGGATAGCGTAGTTATATATCACTCGGTGGGTATTATACTATATATATGCCTGGCAGAGTGGCGTGACGACGATAGTGGTGGCACAGTAGGCCTATTGATCGAGTCTCCTCACCACTGAGAGAGAAAAGGAGACCAAACGCATTCATATGCAACTACTACCTCTTTAAGCATTATTTTGTCACTGTTAATACAAACGAGTTGTTTTTGTGAATTAAAGTTCTTTGCCAGTTTTACAATTTTTCATGTCATGCACATTGATGTTTTAGTTTAACAGCGATGATAAAAGTATATTATTTATATAGTATATATTATATGATATTATACTATTAATATATATTATGAGTAATATATAATATATATATATATACTAAGATATATATATATAATATTGTAATGTATAGTAATACTTATACACGTGTATCATATATAATAGGTATATGATTATCCTATTATATAACTTAAATAATGAGTATATATATTCATATATAGTATATGTATAACATATATTCATATAATATAATAATATATATATATAATAAGTACTTAAGTATACGTAGATACTATATAGTATATAGCT
>JABUQX010076698.1:10000-20000 GCA_015478945.1 Trachelipus rathkii | reverse complement strand
AATTTGGAGGAAGGTGGTGAAGAAAGAAATGATCCGGAAAGTTTAAGTTGGGGTAAATATTGAGAGAAACTTTCATGTTAAGCAGAAAGTTTTACAAAGAGGTTCCTGCGGAAGACACGAGAGGAAGAAAAATGAAAGGAAAATTAAAACATATTGCATTTTCCATGGAGGAAAGTGTTTATAATCTCTCAGATAGTAGATTTTGCGCTATTTCTTAATGAAAAAAAAAAACAAAAAAAAAAAAAAATTCGGGAATTTGATGGCAACGACAATTCCTGAGTCACCATCTGCGCGTCGAATAAGGTGACAACAAGCAGAATTAAACTAAGATTTATGTTTTAATTGATGGAAAATAAATTGAAATGTTCCCATTAATACCAGAGAGAGAGAGAGAGAGAGAGAGAGAGAGAAGGAGAGGACGGGAGAGAGAGAGAGAGAGAGAGAGAGAGAGAGAAGAGAGAGAGAGAGAGAGAGAGAGAGAGAGAGAGAGAGAGAGAGAGAGAGAGAGAGACTCTAGTTATGCAGTCACATACTCTGCAAAGAGACCCCTCTCGCCTTAAACAGTATTCGTCCTAAGGAAAGTCAAAAGAATATACAGTATTCGTCCTAAGGAAAGTCAAAAGAATATTAATGTAAGTCCGACCAGTTAGAAGAATGAATGTGCCGAAATAGTATTTATTCTCTCATGGATGGGAGGGGTGGTGGGTTTATTTTCTGTATGAGGCTTTAGGAGAGATAGAACACAATCACAATAAGGAAGATAATCTGGAAATCCCAGAGTGGAAAGAGTTTCGCAGTATAAGAAGAAGAATTCGAAGATAATAGGTCTAATATGTTGCGTTTAATCATTTTAAGACGATTAGGACAGCGGTAGTTACTTTCTACACCATTATTCAAGGTTATTATGATTATGATTAAGGCTATCGAATGCCCCAACTTGGAATTTAAGAAGAAACCATTGCGATGGGAATACTGAAAAGGCTCAAAATGATGATTTCGATGAAAGTAAAGAATGTAAGAATATTTATTTCTATTTGGAAATTTATGCAGGCGAAGAATTTTGTTATAAGCTGGTAAGCATAGTACGGGTAGCATGTGAAGAAGTAAAATGAAGGTGGGATAAATGCCAGTGGAATTTCCTGTAAGTACTCGTGCTGTACTGTAGTTTAAGTTTACGCTGGAGTAACTTTGATGGTTAGCGACAGTACGAAAGGGACGAAATATTAAAGGTAATGAAGACAGTTAATGTTCATTGACCCTATAAACAACCTATTGGATCAATGGGAAGAATGGTGCTCTATTAACCAAGTTCGCTCTCACTCTCTCTATATATATATAATATTATATATAAATTATTATTATTATTAATACTTATTATATATTATATTATAATATATATATATTATATATATATATATAATTAGTTATATATACCTATATATTTATGAATATTATATTTTGTATAATATAATATAATATTAATATATTATATATTATATATATATATATATATATATATATATTATATATATATATTATATATATATATATGTATTTATATTATATATATATATATATACTATATATATTATTAATATATATATATATATTATAATAATTATAATATATATTATAAATATATATATATTGTATATTTTATCTGTGCGGCGTGTGTGTCTGTGCGCGAGCGGCGCAGTTGTAATGCATTCATAATACATCACTGTTAAAACAATCAAATGACAAACAAGATAAACATTCGTTTTAAATTTATAAAAAAAATTGTCAATTTGAAGGCAAAAATATGTTAGACCAAAAGCTCAAAATTTACTTTATAAATTTTTATTATAAAAAAA
Source organism: Trachelipus rathkii (assembly GCA_015478945.1). Taxonomy (NCBI): domain Eukaryota; kingdom Metazoa; phylum Arthropoda; class Malacostraca; order Isopoda; family Trachelipodidae; genus Trachelipus; species Trachelipus rathkii. The sequence goes on along the minus strand of JABUQX010076698.1, from coordinate 18,147 downwards.
AATAATAAATAATATAAAAAAGATGAAGGAATTTAAAATTTCTCTTTCAAAAGGAATTTCCCAAAAATTTAAACCCATTCTATTTCGAAATCGTCCTCAACCCTTCTTCTTGATTAAGAGATCCACTGAAACAAACTTAGTTGTTAATCATATATATTATTAATTATCATATAATATATATTATATATTATAGTATATAATATATATATATATATAATATATATATAGTATATCATTATTACATATATATATACATTTATATATAATTATAATATATATTCATATATATTATAATATATATTATATATATAATTTATTATATAATATACTTATATATATAATATATATATGTTATATATATACGGTATATATAGACTATATAATATATAATATAATAAATATAATTTATATTATAATATTATATATATATATATATATAATATTTATATATATATACTAATTATATATATAATTTATATTATATATAAATATAAATATAATATAATATATACTATATATATATATATAATTATATATATATATTATATAATATATATATCATAGTATATATACTATATATATATATATAAATATAATTATAATATATTTCATATATATATATGCTTATATTCATATATAAATATATATAGATATTATATATAATATATCATTAAATATATATATTATAAAATATATATAATTATATAATATCGAGAGCAATTCATTATCTTAAATATATAAAGAATTACGAGAAGGTTCTTAAAAAGTTGTTTCCTGACCGAGATTCGAACCAACACTTGTTAAGAACAGAGGATCGAATAAATCAATCTTCATAACTATTTGACCCGCAAACCATAATTCTTTATCTAACGTAACTCTACCCGTTGGGACTATATATAATATATATATATATATATTATATAAATATATATACTATATATATATTATATATATATATATATATATATTATAAATATATATATTATATATTAATATATATATTATTATAATTATATATATATAGATAATAGCATACATCCATACAATACATACATACATACATAACTACATACATACATACATAATTACTTACATACATACATACTTACATACAATACATACATACCATAATACATAATATATATATATATATATATATATATATATATATATATATATATTATATAATTTATATATATTTTATATCATATATATATTATATATATTAATATATTTATATACAATATACACAAGGTAAGGAGATCCAAGCAATTGTGACAACTACAGAGGAATTTCATTGATGGACAACCTGGCAAAAAATATACGGAAAGGAATATTGGAGAGAAAGTTGAGAAGTGATTGTGAGCCGAGGGACTGGGGCGAGAACCAGCACGGGTATTAGAGGAGGAAGAGGACGACAGAATTCATATGCTGTGTACACTAAGAGAATGGTTATGGAAAGATGTATAGGTATACTGGCAAGAGGATTTTTATGGTTGCGTTTAATTGATCTGCAAAAGCTTGATTTCTGGTACCACCGGAAAACTATGGAGAGTCATGATGAAAATTATGAGAATATAAGTGAGTGCGTTAGACTGAAGGAAACGCAATAATGAACGTATGTACGACAAAATGTAGTGTAACTCAAAGGGAGTGGTGAACACGAAATATAGTGAAGTAGAACAGGGAGTTAAACAAGGGAGTGTATTATCGCCATATTGTGCATATTATTATTTTAGACGTGCTAGAGGTACCTATAGAGTAAAAGTGAAAGGGAGATTAAGGAGTTTTTGATGGAAAAGTATAATGGCTTATGCGGAACGACCTAGCATGGTTTGGAACGTGAGGAGGAGGAGAAAGATCGGCGAGGTGGTGAGGTTCGTTTGCAGGAGGAAGTTGGATGAGGCCGAGGATGAAGATGAATGTACAGAAGACGGAGATATTAATCAGGTAAGAGGAGAAACGATGAAGGCGATGAGGATAGATGGTGGGGGAAAGAGGAGGTGAAGCGGTGGATTCCAGCGTTTCTATTTGGGTTGAGTTTTACAGGGAGGGAGGTGTGGAGAGAAGAATCACAATAGAGAATGGAAAAAAATAATGGAATATACATGAAAGCACGTGTATATATATATATATATATATATATATTAATATATATATATATATATATATATATATATTATATAATATTATAATTATTATATATATATATTATTACAGATTACCACCAACTCCGGGCAGAGCCCTTTTCAGGAGGGGGTCATAAAAATAATATACAGAAAGGCCCTACTTAACCCCAAGTTAATGAGGTGAGTGTGTAGCACGTGGCATTATAAAGAGAGAAACGTATTCGAAAACTGAGATAAACCAGAAGATAGCGAAGGAGGCTTATTGCATACCATTCGTGGCTGAATGAAGGAGAAACAACGAACGTCTGGGTTTTCAAATGACTCAAGAAATATTCATGCAAAAGCACGGCACCCCTTGTGCTACGTTTGCGACGCATTGGTGGAGGAATGCGAGAGGCCAACTCCCCCGAGCATCTGACGTTGTAGTACATATATAAAAGAGATAGTTCGCACCAACGTCTCGTCACGAGATAGAAGGGTACAAGAGAGTCTGAAAGTAGGGGACAGTTTATTGTCTTCAGTTAAGACTCAAACCCATAAGCAAAGAAGGCATGGAAGCCGGAGCCCCCACCCCACAGATGTGAGAACAGTACTCCAATCAATAGCGAATAAGGCCCTTATATAACTGGAGTAACTGAGCAGAGGAAAAAATTTCACAAGGTTGCGGTGGCCCCACTGGGAAATCCCATCCAGGTCTGCAAGAATAGAGTCGTAAAGCTGAAGACGAGAGACAACTCTAGATGCAAAAGAGGGAGCAGATTTGAAATAAGTGGAAGAATGGAGAGTCGAGTTATCGGCATAAGAGTGAACAGAGTTAGAAGTATAGCTGAGGAGATCGTTGATGAAAAGTAAGAATGAAGTCGGAGATAAAACAGAACCATGCTGAACACCACAATTTACAGGACAGGAGGAAAAAATCGCTCCATTAACGAGTGCTGATATGGAGCGATCGGAGAGAAAACTTGAAAGAGTAGGCAAACAGAAGGATTAAACCCAAAGGAAGGTAGCTTAGAGAGCAGTCACGCATGCCATACTCGGCCAAAAGCTGTTAATATGTCGAGCACCACCATATAGGACTCCCCATAGTCCCTAAGCGCATAAGACCATAAATCAGTTAGATAGGAAAGTATGTTACCAGTTGACCTCAAACGCTGAAAGCCAGGTGATTCAGGAAATGAGAGTTAAGAAGAATTTCAAAGATTTTAGATAGCAATACCAAGTGAAGCTATAAGAGCGCTATTATCGTAAGATAGGATCAGTGCCTGACTGCCTTCCGGGATTGCGTTGAGACATATGCGCGCTTCCAGCGCTGAGGAAATGATGATCAGTTATAAGACTAGAGGAGTAGAGTTGAATGAGGGCAAGCGCCAGCTCAGAATCACACTCCCTTCAAAACACTTGGAGGAAGGCCATCCTGGCCATAAGCCGATCATACGTAATCACAGGAAGAGACATAGAAAAGCTGGGAAGAGAAGTATTAGGAGGAGGTATGTCGGAATCGTCCAGGGTAGAATTAGATGTAAAAAGGAGGCAAAAAGAGCTAACCCTTTTCAGTAGGAGAGTTAACTACAAATCCGTCAGAGTGAATAAAGGGAGGAAAGGCTGATTTTCAAAAGTTATTAGAGATATTTTTGGCAAGAGGCCAGAAATTTTTATCAGTAGGAGAACCGAGTAGATTGGCGCACTTTTTTTAGTGAAAGTGCACTTAGCCTGTCAAATAATATCCCTGCAATGATTCCGAGAAGAATGAAAATTTCGTAAAGAGTGATAAGGAGAACGAGATTTTTTCCAATGCCGATAGGCAATAACTCTTTCTTGAATGGCGCGAGAACAAGCACCATCGTACCATGGATTTTGAAGTGCAGGAAAGCTCCTCCGTGGTTAACTCGAAGGTTCGTGTCCTCTTCCATTGGCGGTCCAGTCACTGGCGCACTAAAAGATCGGTTATTCTCCTGTACCCTCATCCAAGGAAAAGAAGGGCGAAGCGGACCGAAAACCCGATGGCAGGAAGAATAGAAAAGGTACCAGATGGCCCAAGGGGTGTTAAAAGTAAGATAAGATGAAAACATGAGAAGACAGCTTTCTCGTTACATAACCGTAACGTAAAGGAACTGGGGAGAGAGTAAGGGAAAGAGAGAGAGAGAGAGAGAAGAGAGAGAAGAGAGAGAGAGAGAGAGAGAAGAGAAAAAGAGGAGAGAAGAGAGAGAGAGAGCGAGAGAGAGAGAGAGAGAGAATTCGAAAAATCGAGGCGAGAGGAAAGAGGATTACAAGAATTCGGTATGTGATAAATGCACATACAGTGCTTGGTGCGGGGGGGGGGGGGGGGCGCACGTAATCCACAGTAATTGGTTTTTATGTTTTTATCCTATGTTCACTTTTAATTCACCAACGAGAATTTAACACAGGGAACAAGATCAAATACCCTTCGGGGATTATCATAATAATATAATATACTATATATATATATATTATATATATATATATATATTATATATATATATATATTATAATATTAATTATATAATAATAATTTACTTATAGTATATATATATATAATATATATATATATATATAATATATATATTTTCTATATTCTCTTCCACTCGTTGTTTCCTCGCTGAATTTAATTCTCCCGCACTTACAAAGCTGCGTCTGTTGCTCAATATGCGTAATTTGCCGTTAGCTGACTGTACTTTGAGGCGTGCAAACACCCCTCCATTGAATAGGTTCGCCATGAGTGTGGTGACAGCTGTAAAAAATAATAATTATATTACTATATATATATAATATACTATATATATACTCAATATATATATAAATATATATATTATAATATATATACATGGCGAACTGATACCGCTGCTATATATATATATTATAATAAATATATATATAATATATATATATAATATAAATCGTTTTCAAAAATATTTTACACTTACAGAAATATATATTTAATATACCAAGTTATCTTCACTTATATGCAGAAACAGATTTTAAATAATAACTTTATTAAAACATTAAAAATAATTATAACGTATACTTATGAAATGAAGAAAATTTAAATACTGTAAGTATTGATTACCTTTATTTACCTAGCTTTACGTGGGAGGTCTCTTCCAACCTCTTTCATGGAGCTTAAGGAAAGACAACAGGTGGTGAATTTTTTTTTCTGTTTTGCAGTTTTCTGAAGCGGGTTGGATGTTGTTCGTTTGAAATTTTTACCTTGTTCCAGAATTTATAATCGAAAAGATTCACACTGGCAACAAGGTAAAAATTCAACGAGCAACATCCAACCGCTAGAAAAATGAAAACAGAGAAAAAATCAAAATCCTTTTCTTTCTTAGAACGCTCCATGAAAGAGGTTGGAAGAGACCTCCCACGAAAGCTAGGAGGTGTTGGGAAGAAATACATTATATTTAAATTTTGATCTAATATATATAATAAATTTTAATGTTTTTAAAAATATAATTAAATCTGTTTCTCAATAAGTGAGGTAACTTAGGGATATTATTATTATTATTATTATTATTATTATTATTATTATTATTATTATTATTTTATTTATTGATATTATTATTATTATTCATTATTATCATTATTATATTCATTATTATTATTATGATATTATTATTATTACTAACATACATATTAAATACTACAATTTTGATTATTATTATATTATTCATTATTATTATTATTATTATTATATTTTATTATTATTATTATTATTATTATTCTGGGTTAGAAAGTTGGACAGAGAAATGATGAGACTGTCTGATAAACGAGGACCAGGAACTCTCCTCAAAGAAGGAAGTACATGATCCAAATTCAAAAGAGCAATGTAAAATCAATAGATTGTAATATCAATAAAATAAGGAGAATGTTGCAACAGCTCGACGGCTGGAATGATTGGAGAGAGTTAGTGAGATTATGAGAGTTAAGGAGTTGACAAACCCTGCCTAGACTACATTTTGTAAAGAAGAGCAATATGTGTGGACCCACCTCAGATATGTGATTCAGACTCTATACAAGAGCGAATAATACCCTTATGCAGAGCTATCAACTGGGGTTTTTGAAAAGAAGTTCCGAAGGAGTCTTGGAACACCCAATTTCCTAGAAACTTGTTTGAAAGAACATACTCTGATCCTTCTAAGGGAAATTCCAAGAAAAGAAAATATTATGAATATTAAAAGCAGAAGAACGTCAGTGTTGTATTGTGTTTTCAAAGAATATATTATAGTTGTTTGGAAGATTAAGTCAAGTAGATAGATGAAAAAGATGAGTTACTAAGGCATTGAAAACAGCCATTGTTTCTTTAGCGCAATTTTAGATAGGAGAAAGATCGGAAGCTTGCTGTTGTATCAAAGCCACCATCCTAGCAATATTTATTTTCTGTTGAATGAGTTGTCTTTCAAATTGGAAGGAGTAATGATGAGTGTTGGAGTTATGAGCCTAAGAGTGGATAGAAATTACAGTAACAGATAGATCATTGATGCAAAATAGAAAAAAAGAATTGGGGATAGAACAGAACTCTGAGGAACATCACTATGGATAGATTTAAAGAATAAATTGTTGACTATTTACAATAGCAACCATAGAACGAATGGAACGGAAGAAATTAAAGCTTTATGCCAGAGTTTATCGCAAGCCTTCTTTATGTCTAGCGCAGCAGAAAAAGATTCACCGAAATGCTGAAGAGAAGAGGACCAAGAATCGGAGAGAAAGCTAAAAAGATCACCAGTCGAGCGGTTCTTACAAAAGCCTTGCAATCAGAGATAAGACTAGAAGATTTAAGATGTTTCTAAATTTTCTTGTTAAGAACAGATTAGAAAAGTTTAGGATGAACGGAGGTTAGAGCGATAGGACGATAGTGGGATTGCTGACTGGGGTCAACACATGCTTGATGAATGAATGAATGCACTCTTCCAACTGTTTGGAAAGATTGAAATTGATAGGCAATGAGGAAACAGTTTACTAAGGCAGGGTATCAGCTCACAAGCACAGGTTTTAAGGATCACTGAAGGGATAATTTCAGCACTCTTCTTTCTTAGTGTTAAGCTCAGAGAGTGCAGAAATTACTTTTTATAGAGTTGAAAGGAGGAAGAGATGAGGAAGAGAGAAGGAAGGGAGGAAGAATAGCTCTAAAACCGTCTGGTGTGAAATTAGTGAAAAAATTTGAACAAACAGTTCAGTTTTAGCAGAAGTCAAGACAGCTGTATAACCGACAGGGATGCAAGAGGAAGGAGTGAGGAAGATGCAAAGTTGGAGTTGACATTTTAAAAAAGCAAAATGTCAAAAAAGAGTGTGAGGCAGATGAACCAGAAAGATTGTTGCATTTTCTACGAGGAAAAGATTTTAGGATCTCGAAGAACATTTTTTTTTTATTCCTGGATGGAATGTGTATAAGCACTAGATTCTGAATTTGAAGACAGCGATAATTTCTGATAAACCAAGATTTAATCATTTTAGTTAAAGGGAAGAGAAAGAAAGTATATACACTTATATATATAATATATATATAATATATATATTATATTATATATATATATTATATACTATATATATTATAATATATATATATATATAATTAATAATAAATATATATATAATAATATATATAATATATATATATATATATATATATATATATTTATAATATATATCTATATTAATATATATATATATAATATATTTATATAATATATATATATATAATATATATATATATTATATATACTATAATATATATATAATTATATTATTACATTAGATATAATATATATTATATATATATTATATATATACTATTATTATAATATATATACTTATATATTTATATATATATATTATAATATATATATATATATATATATAATAATATAATATTATATTAATATATATAATTATATATTTATGATAATATATATATATATATATATATATTATATTATATATATATATTATAATTGAAAAAATCCATATTAAATATTTTTGAGATAAGTGAAAAAAATGTCT
>JABUQX010076698.1:5000-7500 GCA_015478945.1 Trachelipus rathkii | reverse complement strand
GAATCACAAAATAGCCTTGATTATAAATAAAAAGCTCCAGGCTCGTAAACATCTTTATACTTAATTTATTTTGACATGTTAGGTGTGTTATACATCCATCTTCAAGGAAGTAAATACAATTATTGAAATACGATATAAAGTATAAAGTACAAAAATACAATATTATATATAATATATATAATATATATATATATATATATATATATATATAGAATATATATAATATATATATAATATAATATATTATATATATATATATATAAATATAGTTATATTATATCTATATATAGATATATAGTATATAATATATATGATATATATATAATATAATATTATATATATTATAATATATATATATATTTACTATACTATATATAATATATAATTATAATATAATCTTATATAATATATATATATATATATTATATATATATATATATTATATTATATATACTATATAACTATATATTGATACATATATATATGAGATATACAATGTTGTAAATAGTTAAAGTTATTAATATATTGTGTACATACACATAACCAATATATACACATAAAACATAAATATACATATATTACATATAAATAAAACAATTAGTATACAGTATATAATATATTCATTAATACTTGAATTATTTTATCTATTATAAAACCGAAAAAATACAACGAACATAAGAGTGCTCACCATAATGATTTCCTACTAGTGTATTAAATAATAAGATTAATTATTATTAGTGTTTTAGATGCAGATGCGCTGTTGTCGGTGTTAAGAGATGGAGTGAGAGTTTTGATGAAGAATGATTCGATTAGAATACGTTAAGTCTGTATTGTTTGTTGATGGTTTGAGCTATATTTTAATTTGAAACCGATAACGGATTTTGGTGTTTATCTGCGTTTTCACCTGATGTTTGACGTTGGGAAGATTGCGATGATTTTTGAACTGTGCACGGTGATATTTCCAGATACTCAGCTTCGCTGTCGAAACAATGAGCTGGATGCACATTGCTAACAACATAGATAACTGAGGAGCTATCACATTCAAACTTATAAACAACGAGTGAGAGCAGGATCTCCGGGAGTTTGTCCTTGTGTTATAAGATATTATGGATTGTATAATTAGACGTAAAAATCAGGTTCGCTTAATTTTTGGAAATGTATATATGAACAATTATTTGAAAATTCCCTTCTTAGTTTTTGACTTAGAATATCATAATATGGAAATTTGATGTATAAAAGTTTCTTTTCAGCTGTTAAGACAATGTTTTTAGCCTCCATAAATTGTGTTGAGGAAACTATTTATTGTTTTCGATATTGAGCTTACAGGTTATAAATTTGAGTTGAAAAATTTTGTTAACAAATCGAATTCCACGTGAACTGTAACGAATCGGAAGATAAGTGATAGACTCTATGAACTATACGTAATTCAATACTGTTGAGTTGTAAAATAAAAAGGTGTATCGAAGAAGCACTTTAGCTTTATCCGATAAAGGTGCTTTTTCAGAATACTGAAGCTTAAAAACCGGGTGAATATTTTATAATAAATAAATCTAAAAATTGCAGTGTTGTTTGGCTCTTTTTTTCGGTTTTATAATCGTAATTATTAGTATTATAAATATATTATGTGTATAAATTATGTTTCATATTATGTTATATATATTATGTTATTTTATATATTGTTGTGTGTGTATTATATATTGTCATTTATCTAAATTTATTATAATTGTTATATATATACTATGTACTATATGTACGTATAATATATATATAATTATATATTATATATATATATATATAATATATAATAAATATATATTATTATTCATAATATATATGATAATATATATATATATATATATATTATATATTAAAATATTAGTATATATATGATATATAATATATATATCATATATATATATAATATATTATTTATATAGTATATGTATATTATTATATAAATTATGATATAATATATGCATATATATATAATAATTAATATATATATATATATATATATATAATATATATTATATATATATATATATACTATATATATATATATATATAATATTGCATTATATATTATATATATAATATTTATATATATCTATATTATATTATTATATATATTATATTATTATATATGATATATATATAGTTTTATATATATATATATATATTTTTTGTTAGCTTTCTATACATCTTATATCGGTATATTCATATTGTTATTTTTTATAGCCTTGATGATGGGATGTATAACTCCCGAAACGTCGGAAATAGCTTAAGAAATAAAATGTTATTTAGAGCTCTTGCGCTTTATTTATAATCACATATATATATATATATATTATACTAATAAATAATATATATATATATTATATATATATAGGTATATATATTATATATATATATATGATACTATTAATATATTATATATATATATATATTATATCTATATATATATATATATATATATATATATATATATATATATATATAT
>JABUQX010076697.1:20000-50074 GCA_015478945.1 Trachelipus rathkii | reverse complement strand
ATGTTATTGTACACTAACTGGTATAATTAACTAATTTATCACAAAGTGGTTATATATCATACTTTGATCAACGAATATACTCTAACATATAGTTTCACTCAATCCTATAGACTTACGATTCAATATCCTGTGATATATGTACCGAAACCTATCACACTGCACACGAATAAACTTTCATTAAAAAAGTTCCACACTTAAACAGTAAAGGAACTACCATGGTATGCAAAAACGTACACCTAATCTTACTTTGTTCACGCATATCTCGTAACATAACGATGTTGAATTTACAAACCCTAATATTTAGCAAAAGTATTCATAACCTTTCCAGATTTATCTATGATAATTATATGCTACCATACATGTTTTCACATTAATAAGCAACATAGCTCATGAACTAGGAATAATGTACCGACAACCTAACACTTAAACAAATGAAAATGTACTGATTAACAAGTTGGCAGGACTTAACAGCGGTAAGTAACTAACATTACATAAACGTAACCTATTTATACTTTTTTCAAACATTTCTCTACATATTAACGTGTAATCTACTTGAACAGCAACATGTATCAAGAAATTTGTGTCATAACCACGACCCGTAACCGTCGTAATACTAACGGTAAGACGATAAAGTAAGTTTTTAGGCGTATCTCTTTTTAGACTCCGCCTCCTAAAAACTAAACGCAAACATGAAAAATGAATATTTCTTATTTGACCATTTGCATAAAGTGATGTTATACTTATTATATTTGACCTCTGGCAGGAGATATACTAGCAATGTAGCAGTCGCCATTCGTTACGATTAATAATGACACATTCTTGGGCATAACGGAACTCCGGGCGTGGAAATATCAACAAGCAGGTATTTATTTTTTTTGTTTTTTTTTTGAGATGCGGGAGATTCATACGTATCTAACACTTGAGCAAACTTCGCTACTGAGAACAATGCTGTTAAACAGCCCTTAAATGTTATGAGATTCTTTCTTTCAACAAATCGAGAAAGTAAACAAGATCGACGTACGAATGAACCATGATGCAGTTCAAGCGGTAATTCATTTCTCGTTCGACACCAACAACAACAACAATAACATAGTCAAAAATAAGTTCATTATCATCCTGAACAACGAATATATGCAACGTAACTTGGTTTCACATTAATAAAGCTAGCATTACATTAACCTGAACTAAGAAAATTAATGTACAACGACGATCTACACAGCTTAGCACGAATAATGTTACATTACAAGTCGCACACTTACACTTGTTATCGTAACTGACATTGCATACAAACGTACCTATTCATTACTTTACCAACATCTAAATTATTAACGTTAATTTTACATGACACAGTAATTAACAAGAATTTATCATAACTTGTTTAATTATCATACAGGCAGCGAAAGGTTGCCTTAACGTAACAAAGTTTCACATTAATAAAGCGAATACATACCTGAATAAGAATTGATGTACAACGACAACCTCAAACCCCTTACGTACGAATAAACCACTAACGAACAACTTTGCACTTAACCGCGTTAAAGTACAACACTTCGTTGCAAAACGAACTATTCACACTCTGTCGAAGCATATCTCTGAAAAACAATGCTAATTTTACATTAACATCGTAATATTTAACAAGTTTAGCATAAACCTGTTAATCCTCATACTGACAAAGAATATAATGCTAACATAACAATGTTTTTACATCAACGTCGTAATATTTAACAAAAATTTCATATAACCTGTCAAGTTTAATCCCCAGCGAATATGTGCAAACATAACAAAGTTTTAACCAAACATTCAAAAATAACAAATTTTATCCTTGACATAACTAAAAAATAAGTTCTTTAATAAAATATCACAGTAACCGTAATGTTTACTGATTTTTAAAGCAGTAATCGTAAATTCGAGTAAAATCAAAACCACCTATCCCCAGCAGCCTACCAATCCCTCCGCCTGTGATCTATTGAACTATTGATAGCAAGTCATATAATGATCGGTTCATTTTGGATAAACCATTAACATAAATAAATAGTTCTTTACTAGTACCTGAGCACAACGAATTATGCTTACGATCCATAATAGTTTCAGCATACAATAAAGCTAACAGCTATCTAACCCGTACCATAAGGAAATATAATGTACAAATGCAACCTAACATACCTCGCGTATGAAGATTGATTACGTGCTTGACATAATCAGCACTTAGAGAATTCCCTTAACCTTATTCCAGGTCAGCCCTAAGCTGTCGAGCTATCATCTTCACAAACTACTCTCGATATCTGTTCCTACTTATATCTTCGACGTCGCAATACTCCAATGCATTTGTTGACAACGGATAACTGCTCACGGTATATTCAATCCATTTTCACCCACGATTCTAATCATATTTATCTCAAATAATTCCCCTTAACATTTGAAATGACTTACCATTCGTGTGGGGCGGTGATTGGAGTGCGCGGAGTGGGACTAAAACTCTATTCTTCTCCTCACCTATTTTATCTGACTACTCACCCAAATCGATAACAAACAACATCTTGTATCATACAATGACTTCTTATCTCTCGAGTCACATATCTATCATATCATCATAACAGTTCAATTCGTTTCATCACTTAATTAATTTATGCAGATTCTGGATATCGAAAGATTCTCACTTATACACAACACTCTCATTCACATGCTTCTCTCCTGGTCACATGAAGCACCATTGACCTATTTCATTCATCCTTCGTGATAAATTCCCCACTGTACCTATCCTCTAGTCATCTTTACATAAAATTTCCTTATCTCGCGGCTGAACAGGCTTAACCATTATTCTACCCATCTACACATGATCAAACTTTATACTCTTCTTATATTCAGCCTCTAGTAACTAGTTACAGTTTTCAAACACATATCGTCAGTTATAATCAAGCTAGTTAATTATACTTACAAACATATACTATCATTTTACATTCATATACATAATAGATCTAGTGTTAATTATATTTATTCCTAATTAATTAGTTCTATAAGTTAATTAATTATATTTAATATCTACATTATTATATATCGATAATCTTCTTATATAACTATTAAGAATTCAATATAACTCAATGATTTATTCTAATGATACTATATATAGTATTAATATATGAATATATATAGGCTACTAATATACACACACATCAAGCTTCATAAGATAGGAAATCACCCACTATATGGGGTAATATATGCAGCTCACATTGAAAAGGGTATTATATAGTGCTAAATATATTTATACTACTAGTCAGGCGGGATACTACTACTACGAGCTCGTTGCTGATAGTAAGCTTAGGGGCATTTGTATATACCTTAATAATTATAGGCTCTTTCAGCATAGTAGAAGTAGGTACTGAGGCACTATTACTCTTCAAAATAACTTCATATACTGTGTAAATCAGTTTATATTTAATATAATCTCATAATTATTATAGTACGTATAATATATTCTATCAGATTTATTTATGAATTATAAAATAGTACATATATATTATAATATAATATATTATCTCATATTCATTCCTAACGAAAGAAAGTGGTGTTACGGTTCATTGTGTATGTATTAACTCAATAATTTACTTACTATTAATATATCTATTATTATATATATTATAAGTATATATAATTAATTATATAATTATTATATTATTATTAGAATTTATCAATTATTATATATATTATATTATAATATATATATTAATAGTATATCATGGTCTGGATTCTTATGGGTTAATAATTTACTATTGAACGGTAGTGGGCCTAAAACATAATATAATTTTATATAATAATCTACCTATATTATATAATTATATCTGATACACTACTAATCTCTCTCTATAATTTTAATATATTTATATATATATTATATATATATAAATGTTTCTAATTATTATTTAATTAAATAGATTTTACATAGGTTGTATTTAATATTTTTGAATCAGTTAAATATATCTGCATTTATGCTTTATTATCGACTCTCCTCATCGAGTGTATCAGGCAGTAAAAGCCAGTTATAAATATAGAAACCATTAGAAGAAAGATGATGGAGGAGAGTATTATATAGTAGAATAATAAATAATATCTGAAAGTTTATATTAGGATAAAAGACATGCAAATGCCTAAAGTCAAATTGAAAGTCGTTATGAAGATTAGATGCTTTAGGGATGCAATTTATTCAATGTGATGATTAAATTTTCATGTTAGTTTAGTACATTTATTTTAGTTTGTTAGTATTCAATTTATGAGCTCAGCACATTTCTAAATTTAATCCGAGTGTGTATTTATAAAATTTTTATATAAGTGCACTTTATTAAATTCATTATATAACTTATATTTTATCACTTTTTTATCTATTTTCATACTAATTTAGATCTCTAGTAAGTATACTTAGGAAAGGATAAGCTCACGCTCTAGAATATTTTATTTATTTCTGCATATAATCATTTAATTTTAATCCATTATTTTATATACATAACATAATTAATATAACATTACTTTTATAAGGTATGAATTGATAAAAAAAATAAGAAATAGTCTGAAACTATTAAAAATATTCACTAGGATAATGGGTGTAATAGCTGATCATTATATATACTTAATTTTTGACTTATGAATCTTAGTCGACATTCGTGCATGAGTAAAGAGTAATGCAATTGGTAATCACATTAATTATACAGATTATGATAATCTAACGCGATCAATCTATCGAATCTTGCAAGGTCATTTAGTGTAGCCAATTGAAGCGAAGTCTGTAAATAAATCCATTTCTCGATACTTACTGATTTCCAATATTCCTTCTGTGCTTTTATATTTATGAACATACTAATCAAGCTCAGATTTATTCAAGATAGCAACACGTATTAAAGCCCTACAATAATCAAGTAAGTAAAATTATTATATTATAATGTCAATAACTTTAGCAAACAATTGTCACATTTTCGCTGGCATTTAAGGTTCAATGCGGGGAACCTTGCCTGTAAAGACTTCGTGGTTTGGAATAGAGACAGTACGGATAGTATATGTGAGCGCAGCAAAGCCCCTAAGGCTACCAGTGGAAGGTGATCGGACCACTAATGTGACTATGAGACGTAGGTTAGTCTAATAATATATATGTGATGATAGGATACAATGAGTATGACGTATACTCAGATAGTAGCAGGAGCTAGTATCATAAATAATGATGCTATAGAAGTGAGGAGGTGTATAGTTAGATATAGAGTAGTGTATACCGAGTGATGTCAGAATGGTCAAGAATTACCCTAATTAATACATACGTAGCATTGATGTGTTTCAAGATATACTCCCATAGCTCTGCAGAATATAGGAACGTATAGAATAGTAGGGGTAGATTGCATAATATATAATATAATACTCTATTAATAATATATTAAATACGTAGACTTTCGTGTATAAATATATTATAATATATATATAATTAGAAGGTAGTTTAATATTAATATATTTAGAATTTCTTTGCTATGTGGTAATGGAATATTGTAGTAATTATATGAGAATATAGATATATATATATATATATTTATATATAGATATAGTATATATAATAAACTAGGGTAAGGGTGTGATAGTGAAAGTACATATTATAGGAAAATTACTGCTACTGAACTCAATATATCTTCTTAAGTAAGTAAGTATATAATAAATAATAAGGTAATAGTTAGTATGATATAGAAATATATGTATATATAATGAATGAACAGTGGTTAGAATTTATTATATATATTTAGTAGTATATATCATACAAAGGCATTAATGACTCATAGTATATATATAAATACATATGCGTATGAGGCGATTGGGCATATATGTCAGAGTGGATAAAATAATAGGTACCAAGGATAAGGGTAGAACTCCGGTAAGCAAAATAGTAAATGGTATATGTAATCGTAAGGTAAGATGAGCTTAAAGGCGTGAATATATTAAGTTGATAGGACACGAATAAGATAAAATATGGTCCTTATCATAAAATAGGTAATGGGACAAGGAATTTCTATGGAATACCAATGAGGTGTTAGATTATAGATCGTTAGTAATTGATGAGATTGATTGATATAATATATATATTATAAATAATTTATATGTATATAATATAGAATATATTTTAAGTAGATATATTATATAGAGTTAAGTATAATAGTATTAATATATAGATATGTATTGATAGATGATATATTAGGATTATAAGATATATGAATATATATTGGGTAAATGACTCGTAGTATATATTTATATATTATAATTAGGATAATATATATTAATATATGTATATTATAATATATTAGAAATATTGTATAAATATTTATTATATGTTGGAATATCAGTATATATATCATATTTATATATAGTCTATATATATATGTAGTATATATATATTTATAATGGTATATAGCCATGTATTTAATACTCAACTATAAGTAATCACCTAAGTGAATTAATTGGTAAGTATGACAATAGATACCGTCATAGCTGCTGTAAATATATGAATAAATATAAAATCATATATATACAAGAGGGTATTCTTCCACAACGGGGCAGAGTAGCAATCGATAATGAATATAATATATATGATATAATAATTATATAATAATGATTTTTATAGTTATATTATATATAAGAATTATAATATATAGATATAACATATATAATAGTATTATACATGGGGGCGCATATAGCAAAATTTAAGGGGGCCAATTACTATACTTAATGTTATATGACATAGCTAAACAGCCTTATTGATATTAAATAATATAATACGAAAAAATACAGTGACACTCAAATAGTTTATAACAAGAAAACTTTAGAATATAATAGATTATAGTATATTCAATATGATACTATATGAAGTACACCTGATATATACAGTACCGTCTCATGAGTATAGTATAGAATTAACTACTAGGTAGGTATTATAGTAAATGATATATAGATAGTTGCGTATATGGTGCGACGTGTTTACTCCCATATCAGGCCTCTTGTTTTAAATAATAAAGTAAGATGATTATTTTCGACACCAGCCTTTATTATATTTTTTATATTATTTTGTTCTAATTTACGTGTTAATTAGTTCTATTTCTCAAAATTTTGTATGTTTTTTAATTTAAACTATAAGTAAGTCTTTTTTATTTATTTATAATGAGTGTTTCCTTATTTTTATGCATGTGTCTTAGATGCATAAAGATACTGCCGATTTGATTATATTCTTTTTTTTCTTTTCTGTTTGAATTATAACCAATTGATTACTTACAGATAATCGTCTATATGCAAGACTGTTGGATCGACTCTGGGTTGGGTGTATATGCGTATACTGTGCAAGCAGTTTCCCTTCTTTGCTCGTGCAAAATGGAGTACCTGAAGGAGAGTTACAACACACCACATGTACTGGATGTCTTGGTGCCATGCCATTTGAATTTGCATCTTTTTAACGGTGCTTGTAGCGAAGATTTAACGTTGATGACGGCTAGTAGCAGCTGAATTATAATTTCAAATAAATTATCACTACTGTACGCTGTTACAGGTAAAAGCCGAAAGGATACTAAGGGTAAGCAGATAACCTTGGTTGGCTCCAATATGCAGATTTTCAAGTCAGTTGATGAGGAGGTGTTGGAAAAAATATAGGGTACAATTTTTGTAATAGAAGATTGTGTTGGCAGTTATGGGAGTCCGTTCTTTGTTGGGGAAAAATGTACAATGATTTTGTAGTAATGTGCTGTATCTATGATTGGCACATCCGTACCATTACTATTGTTCTCCTTCAATCATGGCGATTTTCTTCCAGATGATTCAATACATATAAGAATTCGTTTTTAGATTTTCATGCCAGGATTAGGATTGTCACTTTTTATATTCTGTGTGGTATGAGATACGATTTTTTTTTTTATACGATCTCTACGGAATTCTGTCGATATAAATTCTCATCACAATATGTGTGCTTTTTATGTATTTCTGTGCGGCTCGGTGTGCTAAAGATTTGGTAGGGCAAGAGCGAGTGTCATCATCTCATTTTGTATTCGAAATTTTGTTAACTCGAGCTGGTTTTTGATTAGTAGAGCATGATCTTATTAGGTACGAGGGATGGTTTAGATTGGAGGGATACTCGGTGGAAGACAATCTCTGCAGCAGTTAAGCATTTGTGATGATTCTAGAGGCTGCGACTTTATTTTTGGAATCTACACGTCAGCAGTTGGGTCGCGTATTGATCTTGCTACATAAAGGTATACTTGGACCATGCTAATAATAGTGTTTGTTTTTCTGATCTAGAAAATACAAAGGAAGAATTTCTAGAAATTCTTTATTTTTTTTTTGCACTTATTGAATTCTGGGCATATCCTGATGCTTTTTAGGGTTAACACATAGGATTTTATAAGAAGATATTGGTATCTGTATTATTTTGGGCATCTTATTTTCACGTGTGATCATATGATATATCAATACTCTACAACTTAATCTTATTATACTTCTCGATATCTCTTTAAATTTATACTGGGAATTCATTTCCAGTACAAATAGGCTCCTAATATTTTTGAACTCAGTATTGTTTTGTCTATCACTATTTTCATATCCCATGATATCCCTCTTCTCTCCGATTGATTATTATTAAATCAGATTACGAGAAGTATGCTTTGAGCGCTTCCTGGGCTGCTAAATGAAACGGTTCTGTGATACAGATGGTATTAGATAATAGAGAAGTAGACGCATTTTGGAAAGATCGATTGAGAGATTTTTTTAATTTGATATTTTATCTGGCGCTAAATGTCTTCTTACTGTATATCTATCTGATTCTGTACTGCCCTTGGCAGAAACATTATCGTCGATATTGGGGCAATAAACAATAGTCCATATGTAGCCATTAAAATTTGTTGGCGTGGCGAAGACTATTGGTGGTGGCGAGAAAGGCTCTATATATTAAAAATTACCTCACTTATTCCTCAGTTGATTTCGGAAATCATTCTGGACCTGTAGTTATCTTTGGTCATTAAAGTTATTAAAGTTGACTAACAGGGATAGGAACAATTCAATGAATATTTATCTATATTGGCATTATTGTGTTCATGTGGAGGAAATTTTTTGTGAATTCGATTCTGTTATTTAAACTTCTGGAGGATTCTCTCTATACTTTATATGCACCGCTCAGGTGCACTCTCCCACCTCGTAGGTGGCACGTGCAGGACCGGACCCGAGCCATTCACGAGCCTAAAAGCTCGGAGAGTCTCCCAGAACTCATACATGTGATTGCTCTAAAGATATTGTGTACGAATGTAGTCATCGTTGTGTAGTACGCAGGACAGTTGGGTAGTGAGCGCTGGTACGTTATACTAATTAACTGTCTGCTTTTTACAGTTTTGTTTTTAGGGGGAGCAGGCGTCTAAGCCTTGGTGAAGATCTTCAGGCGTACATTGATGATTGTTTGTTGGGACTTAAATATTGTACAAAACTCTTATCTGGGTCTCCAATCTCCATCAAAGCCTTGATCACTAAGAAAATCTGTGTTTACTTCATTTTCTCAAAAACTTTTTTGCTGCTGCTGAGACAACTCATTGACTGTTTGAGGTTTATCGTTCTAAATAATATGGTGTGTATTTTAGCTGGTTATCAGCTCTTATGTGATTTTCAGAATGGTTCCACAAGCTAACAATCTCCAGCTATTTGACTCATGTGAATTTGAGCTCACAGTCACTGAAAATTGACGGTCTCAATTTCTTGCACGTGTGCTGAGTCCTCTTAATAGACGAACATCATGAGTGTCTCAGACAATTGAATACTTAATAAAAGCCGAATGGGTGCTAATTTGGCTTTTTTTTTATAAAATATAGGGGTCTCGCAACATTTGAGATGCTCGTTATACACTCAACGGTCTTACTTTATTATATTATGTCGCCCTGTTAGATTCCATGATGGTACCATCTATTCTACTAATATAATTTGTTTTGTCGTTCACCCAACTGGCATCATATATACGCGTTTCTGAAGTGTATTGCCAGTTGCTGTTAGCAAATGGAAGGCAGTCTCTCTATATATTCTCTTTAAAATAATGGGGGAGGATCTTGATTATTTTGGTTTGAAAAGTTGAAGAGAGGGTGAAGAGCAGGGAAGGATGATCTCAGGGTGTCTGTGAGTATGTAAAAGTTGTCATAAGATAAGACACCAACACAATCTACTCGAAAAGCTCGACTTCTCCTTTACTTACTAAATTTTAGATACGATAGCCATTTCAGGTATTGGTGCAACGATTCTTAGCTATTTCTATTAAATTGAAACGTGAGTTTTTTCTCCTAACATATTATGCATCTTTAAAATTTATGTGACATGAATTGGATGGTTGACTGTACGCGTTTTGTTAATGAGTCAACTACATTTAATCTTTTAATATTGTTCCAATTAGGTATATTTGCCAATATCAGGAGCATTTTATCCTATTAGGATTACACTGATATTATAGGTTTACAACACTACTAGATATAGGATTTAATTCAATACAAGAATGATCTATCAATTACCCTTGAGATTCATCAGCAGTATACTAGAACCATTTCACTAAATGGGTTTTCGTAGATTTTGTCATCACAGTAAAATACTTTATCAATCTAGGGCCTTTTAGATTATGCAAGACTGATCCATTTATTTTCAGGTATATACTTTGTAAGTGATTAATAATATAATTATGTTATTATTCCACCGTCCACTACTTCTTTCGCTTTCTCAAGCACACAAGCAGATTACCTTTCTTAACCCAGGAGCTAGTTTGCAAATTTTTTCCATTGTAACAGTCGCTCAATATTGATTCTCATACGATGTAATTTCGTATTGAGAAGGAAGATGGGTTAGAGGCAAAGTAAAGCTATTTGCACATCTAACAGTGCTTGTATGCTAGCTTCTAAAAAAATGATTTAATTAATAACAGATACAGAAATTTATTTTCAACGTATTCACTGTAATTAACGGGTGTATCTGATTCCCGGCCTGAGGCGAACAGAAAACGAAGTGCTGCGATGGAAGTATTACATGTTAGCGGGCGTGTAGCTTAGAGTGTCTGGGCCAGAGTAGCAATGGCCCTCGGGTTAGCATGTACCAGCCACACCAGTATCTAAGGGATAACAAAAAAGCGCTTTTGCGGACGCCCCATAGAGCGGCGGATGACGGATAACACATAAAACACATACATACTAATTATAGTGTTTTTCAGATAGAAATTAATATTTAGATATGATATAAAAATAATTTATATAAGAAATATTGAATATGTTAAGAGCTAGTAAGATGTATTATATATATATGGTTATAAGGATATATATTATATAATCTATAATATAATAATTCTCTTTTAGATTAATTTATACATATATTATCGATTGAGGCTATGGTTGATTCTTATAAAAAATTAAAGTTAGTGAATTTCTCATGGAGATTCAAAACCTTAAGGG
The DNA here is from genome assembly GCA_015478945.1 of Trachelipus rathkii. Classification (NCBI taxonomy): domain Eukaryota; kingdom Metazoa; phylum Arthropoda; class Malacostraca; order Isopoda; family Trachelipodidae; genus Trachelipus; species Trachelipus rathkii. Next base: position 38,615 of record JABUQX010076697.1, on the reverse strand, counting down.
GGGGGGGCATGCCCTACGCCTGGGCCCCATAAACGGCGCCCTGTATAATATATATAGTTTAGATATTATATATGATCTAATATATAATATAGTAATAATAAATAATATAGATATTATATATATATGTTTGATAATATATATCAATATGTATCATATATATTTATAATACTGATAATATATATTATATATTATTAGATATATAGTAGATGTATATAACAGGGTTTGAGAGAGATACCCCAAATTTCTGCATCGATTCCTCCGAATATGTCAATGAGTGTGAGGCGAGGAAATGATATAACAATAATGGTAATTCGAAGGGTATATGTTCGCGAAGAAAAAATCCGGTAAAGTTTAGACTCCTCACGCGGCTTCGTCAAACCGTTCACTCTTTGCAATATGTACTCTCTTTCGTTGTTCGTTTTTTGCCAAAAAAAATAAACAGAAGCATACAAAAAGTACAAAAAATAATACAAACATTTATTTGTCAGTAATTGCTTTTTAAATATATATAAGTCAATAAACTTGCATTTGAAGCATGGACGTATGATCAGAGTCACAGGTGTGTCAAAGACCCCCTTGAGGTTTTGATGAACTTTACAAGTAAGTGAAATATTTTTTATGTAAATAGTATTCCACTTACGGCTCTAACGAAACCTAGCGCTACTATTAATCCTGAATACTGCCATATGTCTTCCGCTGGTTCGATAATAGTATACTATTATGAGTTTAGCGTTCATATATATAGATACATCGTTTGTACTGGATATGTCTATAGTTCCATTATATTTGGCTGTAGGTAATTTCTAATCAGGTGGTAGCTGATTTTCCCGATATAATAATACTAATACTAATCTAGTCATGTATATTGTAAATTGGTGTGAACTACTTATATATTATTAGACGAACAGGATTGTCAGTGGCTACTTATGCTACCATATTTATTAACCTCTCAAATCTAGTGCTATATATAGACACCATAGTGATATGTTATTGCAGTGCACCCGGCAACACATTGTAGATCCTACTAAGCTTACATCTCTCTAATGAGGTATATCAATACTACTCCGATACACCTTGTAATAGTACCAGCGATCATAAACTGAAAATTAGCTTTAACTTAATGGTGTATGAGTGCTGTACTGTGGTGTGTATGGCAATTCAGACATGTTAACATAGTGAGTATATATTTAATACATTCCTGCAGGCTAGAACGTAGCAACGCAAGAGGTAGAGTGGCACACGGACAGCCCGTGCAACGAACTTCACTGGCAGATCCCCGGGTGCATCAAAGATGTTTGAATTAATATAAGTATATTAACGTGAAGATCGGGGTCCGTTATGCGTAACAGCTGACTTGTATGCCTCACTTCCTACCCGGCTATAGAGACTAGTGATTGACAATCATCTATATTATAATATATACTGTTCGGATGCTACATACACCGTATACTTATATATTAATATATATATATAATATATATATATTTATTATATATAGTGGTATATATAATATATGTACTCACAATAACTCACAGGCTGAACCAGCTCACGGTTACTATAACCCTACGCTAACATATGATAGTAATATACTTATCATCAGTTACTAGTACTCTCCGGTACTAATCATCTATCATAATATAGGGCGTCTAATATTATATACATAGATAGCTTAATAATATATATATAATAAGTGTTGTTGTGTGTTGTGGTATATGAAGGTGTGTCATGTGGTTTGTTTAGCTTACTTTGTTACGCTACAGCAAGAAGGATTTGTTGAAGTCACGTGAATGGCCATTCGGTCTAAGCAACACAGTTGTGAATAAATTCATTAATCTTGACCGAGACAAGCAACAATAGAGCTATTTCTTCTGTGTACTTGGCTGTCATAGCCATAAATAGCACATTTCACACCACACAACACCCCACACAACATATATATACTAATATATACTCTTATATTTCATATAATAATATCATAACTATAATAATACACTATTCTGTAGGTTACTATCTTACTATATATTATAATAGTATATATATATATATATATATATATACTTACATTAATATATATATACTAAATATATATTATATATATATAAATATCATTATTAATTGTTTATATATTATATATCTATAATATATATTATATATATATACAGGGCACGTGAAGAATTTACGGGGTTAAGATTAAGATCATATTAATTATTTATATATATTATTATATATATAATATATTATATATTTTATTATATATATATATTATATATAATTATAATATATATATATAAATTAAGAATTTGGGGTCCATTTTTAAGATTGGGGAAAACTGGGGCTCAGCAGCAAAATATTGGATCCTCCCTTAATTAACATTAATATGAATTTGAGTTTTTTTCTTAAAATCACTAAATTAATTAACATAAAAAAAGTTCTGTCGCAAATACAAATCGTTTGAAATTTTTTTTCACGTTTTCGGAAAATCTTCAAAAGCCCACAAAATCACATTTCACAATTAGGATTAAAAGCACGTTATGTTTCTACTGATGTAGACTGCAATATTAGTACTTAATGGGGAAATGAGTTGAGATCAAATTGAACTTAAACTATTTCACATGTGATTTACAGAATTTCAATAAATTTGAGGTTTTTGAAGAAGGTTCAAATCTTGCATCTACTCAAGTTTTTCTAGCTCGCAAAAAATTGCTGATAAAAACTTTTCTAATTTCCTTAACCTCCATCGTTACATTTTGCACATCTTCTGTCTCCGAGAAAAATTTTCGATATTTAAAGATTTTCTATTAAAATTTTCTATTAAAAACGACGAGTTGTATCCTTAGCGTAAAATCTGAGAATAGTGCCCAGTGTTTTCATGATGTCAAACAGTTTCTAATGGTTGCACCTTTATTATGAATAAAGAGACAAGCACCAATGATAGTATGTAACCGAATCAGACTCGCAGGCTTGTGAGTATTTGCGACAGGCTTGACGACACCATCCCTACCACTTGTTCATTCGCTGGTGGCGCGGACCCATTCATGTTAGGATGTGCCAAGAGGCAGAGGGGTTTAGATGTTTATTTCACTTACGATGCGTATTGCTTCACTGAAAGATTCTTCGTTGGTACTGTTCACGAAACTGGACTAAAGAAAAATTCGTGTCTCGATGAACAAATAGATTTCATCATATGCTGTTAACTGTATAGCGTATACTTGATTATTGAATATTATTGCTTATGAAGCTAAAATTAGAGCACATGCCATCAAAAAGTATTTTGTTTAAATAATGTTCAGGGATTGTTTCAAGGACGTCTTGACCCCTATTTGTGTACGGAGTGTGTTACATAGTCTATATGACGTATGAGTGTAGTATAGAAGCCTCACCTGGGGATATATATAGAGGTATGATAATAGGGGTGTAAGTATGGGGGTAATTGAGTAGGTGTAGTGATGGACTGAGCTATACATACATAGTGAGGTAGTGTGAAGGTAGGTCTAGCGATAGTTAGTATAAAAGGGGTGATAGATAGTATAGTAGGTATTAGTGTTAAGTATTAGAATAGTGCTATAGTAACGTAGTATATAGTAGGGTATAATATGTTGGGATAGGGTTAAGAGATTATATATATTATATATAGTAAACGCTATAAGTAGGAGCGGGCGGCCAAAAGCAGGGTAAGTAAAGGAGGAGGATATCTTGGATGTGATGGATTAGAGGATGATAGACGTAATGGGATCGGCCAAAATCAGAGTGAGGGGAGAGGAGAGGGGCTGATAATAACAAAGCACCAAGTAGGTGAAAGCAAGATCTCCTATAATGATATGATTGTATATAATCTGATTACTATTTAGATTCTATTTTATGTCTGATTTCCGAAGTATAAAAGTTCACCTGATCTTGCTGCATTATGATTATATTTCTTTGAACACGACTGTGGAAGGAACAGGGGGCTCAGCCCCGTTAGAACATCAGCGTTGTATATGGTATAGAATAATAAATTAATATTTTAAAGATATAGTAATGTATATGATATATGAAGTATATATTAGTAAGAAGAGTTAATAAATAATATATAATATTATTTATATCACTACTAGTATCCAGAAATTTTTTCGGGGGGGCCAAACAAAAATCGTTCTTCTATATATGTATAAATATAATATATGTAGAGTTAGGTAAGCCTGGTAGATAGTATAACAGGTACTTATCAGGTATCTGATAGTATAAAAAAATAGCAATAAAAATATAGTATATATTAAAAGGTCATACGTTTTCATAATACATGTAATATATATATATACATAGTTAGGCCTATATATATATATATGTATAACCTAGTATATCATGACTGTATTACCTAGCCTATAGATAAATTAGTATAGCAGAGAAATAAGATAGGATATTCCCAGTATCCTCAGGAATAATAAAGATTATCATATAAAGTACTGTATACATAACAAAAAACCTAATATCTATTAAGAAGTACTCACTATATACTATATACTCGTAACATACTACAAATATATAGATACAATAGTGGTATATACTGGTAGTCAAACTATGCAGTACTTCCCTATTAGTAAGTTGGAAGAGAACAGACTTATTAAAATTCTAGAAAAAATGTGGAGAAAATACTTATCCTTGATATTATTAAGGTTGGTACATCCTTACCTAAATTGTTAAAAATTATTCAGGAAAAGAAATGAGCAAAGTCGAGTCGAGATACTACTTCAAACTTTTTATTCTCAATATTTCGATGTATGCTAGAAGTGAGGGCAAGGCCAGTAAGTCTTTTATCTCCTATAGTAATTATGTTGAATAAGCTTCTGTTCTACTGAAGCTATATAACAGGGGTAATAAATGTGCCAGTGATTTGCAACAAGATGTAAATATTTTGGAAAACTTGACTGCGAACAAGAAACTAGTCCATCTATTGCGGTTTTTGGGCGACCTGTGCTGTGATCCATTTAACTTCCCTCAAAAAGGTCCGAATTGGCTGCCTCATTTACTAGTAATCTTCATTTAGGAGACTTTCTCGAGATCTTCTTGGAAAATATTTTATCATACTTTTATACTTCTCATATAGGCACATTACACCCGTTCGGGTATGACCAATTTAGCAATGGACGTTTAAACTCTCTCCTGATGCTGAATATATAAATCATACAAAAATGGGTATAAATGACGATGTTGCGATAATAAGTCTAGTGGAGTCAGGACAAAGGAGGTAAAGTATGGGTGCTGTATTTTTGGATGGTGTGGGATAATTCTTAGTACAGCAATTTCATTGACTCAGGTTACAGTTGCAGATGCGCTTGAACATTTCTTCATAAATCAGCTGAATTCTAGAATGTTGCATTTCCTCTGAACTCGCTCTTCACAGGTTTGTTACACTATGGATCACGAGAGGCTTTATTCCTGATCTCAGACGCGTTTACGCGATATATACTTATATATGTTATTATAATTTAACTCTCTGCATTTATAATATTTCTGATATTGATAACTTAAAATTTTTAGTGTCTAGAAAATATCGGGTCTGGGCCATGGGTGTGTGCCCATATAGTAACAGTATACAAATATGATGATATATAGACAATAATAAAAGGGTACTAATTTGAATGATAGGAGTAACCTCGTGATAAATTAGTAATTGACCATAAGATAGATGTGATAATAAAGAGCTATAAAGAGGAAAAAAAGCCCTATGATAGTGGTGATACTTGTCGTGATAGATTTAGGGTTTCTTACACATTTTTTGCTCTTTCGCTCTTTCGATAATAGTTAATAGTTAATTTTTCTAACTGCGAATTAGAGGCTGTATTTTTTGGAACACCAATTAATCTACCTAACAATGAATATTTTATCTCTAATTCTTTATTTATTTGTACAACTATCGAAATGACTCACAGTCGAAGAGTCACTTTTTGCACGTGTTAGTACAACAGACAAACGGAAAGATGCAATACAGTGGAATGGGGTGGCATGGTGCAACTACACAAGATCATTATTCAAAAATGGCGAAACGCAGATTATTTGGCCATTATGAAGTAGTTTCCGTGCTAGTTAGGGATGCAGAGGGTATTAGATCAACTCTAGTGAGTGAACGTGTGTTTTTAGTGTGACTAAGATAGGGATAATGACTTCAATATAAGGTATGTAGAGGTCACCTAAGTAATAATATAAGATAGTGATAAATAATTACAATAATAATAGATAGAGAATAAATAGATAATAATATAATAGCAGAAGAAAAAATGAGTGAGAAATATATAATAATGATTAAATAATAACGATTAAATGTAATAATAATAGGATCTATCTTTGTACTAGCTGCTCAAACATTGAGAATAATAAAATCTATAATAGAATTTCTTTCTTTTAAAAATAGATATTAAAATACATACGTTATAAAAAGGAACCATCGGTATAATTTCAAGACTATGAATAGATATTCAGGGACTAAGATTTAATACTATATTAACAACTTGTTATTTTTCAGTTTTAGTTGTGTAAGTGATTTTAATTTACATAATAAAAATAGATATTAGTATTAATTAAATATTTATTCAAATTTAGGTTGTTGAATACTAATACCTTATATTGGTGCGGTTAGAGTTGTAGATCTTTTTTACCTATGGATGTGAGTTTCTTTTGGGTTTATATTTTGAAAAATGATGTCAGTGAGAATCTTCTTCTCGCTTTTTCTGCTGAATTTACATTTAGTAATAAATTGTAAATATTATATGTTCCGACTGCTCGAGAAATTGACTATACAGCTGTCATTGTTTTAAAGTTCTTATATTAAAAGATTCTTACTTTTTACAGTTCACAGCAAAGTTAAAATATGTACATGTTTAGATAAATTATAATATTTACAAAATTAGCTTTGTGCATATTCAGATTTAACCTTCCGCCTTGGGAAAGCAGACACATGAACAGACAGGGCAAACGAACAAGCATGCACGAAGTCAAACACACACAACAACACCAAACAACACCGCACACACAACCTAACACACCAGATAGCACGTATAAACAACACTATTCAGACACAACATAAGTTCATGTATATAATAGTATATAATTATAATATATTATTAGGTTATATTAATTATATATATTAATAATAATTATATATATATAATATGATATTATATATATTAAGATATTATAGGAGGAGTACTCCATATAGTTTCGTAGCCGTAGCATTAACTGATATAGAGGAGAGAGAGAGAGAGAGAGAGAAGAGAGAGAGAAAAATATGGTCATTTACATTATAAATCTACATTATATATTATATACTATAATAATATATATATATAATATTATAATATTTAATATAATGAAGAATATATATTGGAGGTATGATGAGGTATAAATGATTGAATAGATATTATAATTATGAATAATATAATATTAGATATTATCTCTACTTAAACTTTTCAATATGAGTATATTTAATATATTATTAATATAGTTAAATATTTATATACTATATTTAGTATATATATATATATCATATATTAGAATGTGAGGTTAAGAAGAATGCAGCTTAAATGAATATAATTACTGATATTTACTTGATTTCGCTTTCAAGAACACCTTTTATGTAAAAGAGTTTCGAGTTTATTTTTCATAGATTTAATTAGCCAAATTTATTATATGTTTTAAGTGCAGTGAATACGAATATTGTAAAGCCGTTGTTCAGTTCGGAGCGAGATGAGCGTAATTGCGAGCCAAGATTCTTAGTGAGGTGCTGGACCTTATCTCTAAATAACATAGGATATCAGGATTATATTGAGGAGAATTTATGCTAGAGATTTTAGCTTGTGGCTGTTGCAGAGTTTGAGTAGGTATGTGTACAATCCCAGATAATGCAGTAATAGGTCAAAGATGATAATAAGTAGTGAAACCATATTATTATGCACTCATATTATGATATTAAATATATAACCTAGGTGAGAATCATGGAGGATGTGAAGCTCTTACTATATTCATAAATTATTTATTTTAATATGGGTGGGTAAAAGATTAGTACTATTACAGAATAATAAAGTTCATCATAATAAATATTTTATCATGACGATCACCATAATTAAAGCTCTAGTTACTTTATTATATAAATTATTACTAATTTTAGAAATATAGTTAAATAAATATTATAAATATAATTTTAGTAATTGGAAATTGAATATATTTATAATGTTCGTTAGGTATCATTCTAACTTATACTAATGGTCACCGATTAATCTCCCTTTTCCACACAATTCTCATATATATCTCATCCAGTCTTAATAAAACTAAATCTTTATAATATTGAATTGATATTTGCTTTTTAATTGTTTTGTATTATTATGTATTTGATTTTGAGTTTTTTAATTTTATATTTGATATTGTCATATTTTATCATGAGTGTTCTAGAAATATATATTTATAATAACTAAAAAAAACTTATTAATAGAAAAAAATGTAAAAAATACATAAATAGCACACCTTTCTAAAATGTATAAAAAAAAAAGTTATAACATAGTATTAAATAATAAAATAACCTGGATACTGAAATGAATGAATGGCTTAAAATTAGAAGGTCAAAAGTTGAGAAAGAAAATGAAAGAAGAATACAAAAAAAAAAAGCCAAAACAAACATATACAGAATCAATCATATATAAAAAGTTGTTTATTTCAGAACTGGAGATGGGGGTGTGTGAGGGATATCGGACGTAGAGGAGACTACGAACTATGAAATAATTCCAATTTCCACTTCTGATATTTTATTAATTATTTTTAACTAATTTTATATTTTATTCTAATTTAAAAGTTAACCATCTTTAAATTTGGTGATTCGCAAAATTTTGTGACTTTTTTTATCTGTTAGAATCTTTACAAGACATTATCATAAAAGTTTATGGAGTTTGTGCCTCCATCATAAGTGTTAATTAAAAATGCTTATTTTACGAGTCTGGCAGGGCGAAACAATTGGCCTTTCATGTTTTCTGTTTGAAAACAACTCCTGAATTCGCTTTGGAAAACAAATGAGCTGAGAAATACAATCTTCCAAAAATCCCAAGAAAATAAAAAGGAATGTTCAAAAGAAAATAATGGAAGAGATTAATTCTACCGACCGACAGCGAGAATAACTTCAATGAATATATATATATATATATATATATATATATATATATTATACACATATATATATATATATATATATATATATATATATATATATATATATATATATATGATAATATATATATATTTATATATATAATATATATTATATTTATATTATAATTATTATTATATATTTTATAATATATATTTATAAATATACTATATTATATATATATATATAATTTATATATATATATATTTATATATATCTATATATATATATATCAGTGGCGGCTCGTGAACCGAAACCATGGGGAATAATAATTCAATATATATTTTATATATATATATATATTATATATATATATATATATATTATATATATTATATAATATATATATATATATATTTTATATATATATTAACCGTGAAAATTCCTTCCTCTTATTGTCTGCTGTTTAACGCGGAGGTTATAATAATTAAGTAAAGATTTTTGTTTAATTTTGTATTCATACATGACAATTCATTTCTTGACTGTAACCACCATTAAAAGACTTTATAATATAATTTTAACATACAGCTTGCCAATCTCCATCAGTAACTAAATTTCTAAAGCTAAATCACATGAAACCGGGACAAAACAAATTCATATTTCAAATCTTGAACAAAAATAAACCAGGTTATCACGTACTCACGCTCAATGATTACGACATTTTTCAAACCTAAATCTTGAAAATATAAACACATAAACCTTGAAAACACATTTTACAAACATAAACCTTGAAAATATACACGTGTTAATTGCCCCAACTTGTCACGTAACCTGCTTGATTAAAATGTTGCAAAATAATAACAGACCAGGATAAATCGTACCCACGAGCTACCAACCCTACAATAATTTAAACCGGGAGGAGTTTTCTCTTTACCATCTTATGTTTACCATACCTGTTCGTCCGGCAATTACACCTGGTGGTTTCAAAGTTTCAATACGTCACTCTCCTCTTTAATCCATGCACTGGCGTGATCTAAAATCCTTGCATAACCAGTTTATTCATCGTAGTTTTCATAATTCCATATCACAAAAACACGTATGCATTCTTAATTTTATTGACAACCACAGTTTCTTCATGAGGGAGGATGGCTATCTACCTTGCAGTTAGGTTAACACCTAGACTGTGACGGGTGATCCAAATACAGCTCTAAATTCACACTTAAAATCTTACGTGACTCGAACTTACGCTCGCCGTTGCCCCCGCTATGGTCCCCAATTCTGGGGACGTTTTCTTCGCTCTGTACACCTGGCAATCCCGGTTCATATAGTAAAGTTTTAGTATAAGCTCTCCTCTCTCTCGTCTCTCTCTCTCTCTCCTCTCTCCTCTTCTCTCTCTCTCTCTCTCTGCTTTCTCTTTCTCTTCTCTCTTCCTCATATTATATAGTATATATAGTATATATATATATATATATATTATATATATATATATATATATATTATATATAGTAATATTATATATCTATATATTATTATAGTATTTATATATATATATCTATATATATATATATTATATATTTAATAAGTTTTTTTATTTAATTTTTTAAAAAAAATAGTTTCTTTATTTTGTTCACATTATTTAGCAAGGGCAAACTCTAAGCTTATGAGGAGAAGTTGCCAAATTTGCGAGTTATTTTATGACGGGTTCGAGAGGAGGCTTTGTGAAAATCCTCAAATAGACAAAAATAGATAAGGTTTCTTTTACGTTGCCATGACAACCAGTGTTTGGAAAGCATTATAATTATGCTTTCTTGGAGCACAAAATCGAAATTCCTCAGTCAATTGATCTTTATGAATAAATTAAGTGTTTCGCAAAAGATAAGATGATTTTAATGCTAATTAGGCGTTTGTTATGTAACATTGTAACATATCTTTAATAGTAATAGAATAGTATTTGAATTAATTTTATTTTCCTATTGTTGCTGTTATTTTTTTAGAGGAGGCCGGCCTCCTGTGCTTCCACCGTAAAACCGCGTGACTATATATATATTTATATATTATTGATAAATATATATAATATATATATATATTATATATATATATATATATATCTATATTAATATTATATATATATATTATATATATTATATATATTAATACCATTAGAAGACAGCATCCCCCTTTAAGTCCTCGTATACCCTATAAACCCGACGGACCCATCAATCTCCCTCCATCCTAATTACGCTGAACAATTAAAACCCCCTCCAGTTAACAAAACCCAAACAATACTAGGATCTTACATACGACACCACATGACGTGTCCCCCGCTATTGACCAAATCACTTCTGCAACTCAACGAAAAACTAAACACCCTCGAACCCTTTCCCAACACAATTTTCAAGCGACAGTTAAAGCACCACTACTATTCTATAAGCAAACTCTAGTGAACTAACTAATACGCTTCCGCCAGCATGGTCCCTGCAATTTCAAATCAAACACAAATGAACTACAAATCTCCTAAAACAAAGCTCTGAGAATAATAACAGGTTGCACTAAACCACCCCAATCACATTTAACTATGAAACTCATCCTCCCCCTTTCCAACATGCTGGAGATGGTAGGACCAATTTCCAGAAGACCCGTACGCCACCCAGTCATGTAGCAAATTCTCTCTCCAATCCCCCTCGACAAAGACCAAAAATCCCCCCCTTCCTCCCCTGCACAATTCTATTATAATACTTATATTAATCCCCGCCCCCTCCCAATAGCTCATGGATTACACATATCATTCCCACCTAACAAGCACTTACCTTCAAAACCGCCCAATAGACTTGTTGGTTAAATACCCCTCCCCAAAATTCTCGCCAATAGAAGAACGCTGTCTGAGAAGCCAAATGGACCTCGCCGGTGCAGATGGGTCACCACCGAGGACTCATGCATATAAAACATTAGAGTTAAACTAGATAACGTTCCACTCTCCCACTGTGCACCAGACTGCCACAATTCTCAGGATACAATTAGAGCACCTCCTTCTGAGACATGCCCAGCTCTCGACGGCCCCCCGTGCAGTCTTTTCTGTTTCTCTGTGCTCTACCTGTGGGAACCGCCGGTGGGCGGCGGCGGCTCCTGGAGCAGTGTGAGCCCTCCAATTAAGGTCGGCCGAGGGGCGAAAGTATAAGTAGTAGTATATATATTATACTATATATTTATATATATATATATATATATATATATTATATAGTATATATATATAATATATAATATATATATATAATATATTATATATATATATATATAGTATATATAAATATATCATATATATTATATATATATATATATATATATCATTATATATATTATATATTTATATTATTATATTATATATTATTTATATTATATATTATATATATATTATATATAATTATTATTATATATATATATATATTATATATAATATATATATATATATATATAATATATATATATATATATGGGTGAGTGTGGGCCTCAGGATAATTGTGTTGGGCGATTTGAATGGTTGAATAGGTGGTGATCGAAAGAGGAATGGTATAACAGATGCCTTTGGGTTGCTGGAGATTATGAGGATGGTAGGAAGGTGATTAATCTCTGTGAGAAGAGAGGTAGAGAGAGAAAGGTATGTGTGTGTAAGTAACACATTTTTTAAGCACAAGACTATCCATAAGTATACAAGAGTTTGTGTTGGGTAGAGATGGCTTTGAAGTGAATGGCATGATTAATTTTGAGTTGGTGATGAAAGAGACATTGAAGTATGTGAGGGATGTTAAATCAGTGAGTGGGGTTTGGGATGGGAATATCAGATGTTCTTTTATTAAAATTAAGTTAGTGGTGATATGGATGGAGAGAAAAAGAAAGAGGAAGAAAGTGGGGAAAATTAGGTGTGAGAAGTTGAGAGCACTTGCAAATAAATCAGATGTGTAGATCAAATTTTTGCATTGAAGCAAATGAGACAAAATGAGAGAAAAGAATAAACTGTTATAGGTTTTATGGATTTGTAACGAGCGAAAGAGAGGATTGATAGGGTAGCTCTGTGGTTGGTATTATTGATTTATAAGGTTGTTGGTAAACTTCTGAATAGAATAAAAAGTATGTAATGTTGATAGTGAAAAGAGTGTAAAAATAGATTGAGGGGAGATTGAATGGTTTTATATTAATAGTAAAGTGTGGCTAGAATGTGTCATGTCTCTATGGTTATTTAATTCGTATATGGGTTGGATGATTAAAGGAAGGAGAGTGTTAGGCTGATAGAGAATGGAAGAGAGGGGTGGGTGCCTTTCTTTTTGTACGCCGATTATGTGGCTTTGTGTGGTAAATCAGAAGAAAGTTTGAGAGGATTGGTAGAGTGGTTTGGCAAGGTGCGTGTAAGAAGGATTTTGAAAGTAAATGGAGATGAGAGTAAGGTAATGGTGGTAGATGAGGAGAGTCAGATGGTAGGAAACTGGAACAAGTATCTCAGTTTAAATACTTAGGCTATATTTTTGAATGAAAAGGGAAAGGATGATGAAGAGTGTAGTTTTAAAGTTGTGAACGGTAGGAAGGTGGTTGGTGCAATTAAATCCTTGAGTGTGCTAGGGTTCTGCAAGAGGATATGTTGTTACCAGTGTTAATGTATAATAGCAAAACTACAGTATGGGATAAGAGGTATATATCTAATGAGCAGTATGTTCAGATGGATAAACTTAAGGGTGTGGAGGTGTGAGAAGTATTGATAAAATTAGGAATGAGATTGTAAGGGGACTATGTGGTATGAAGAAAAGATTGAATGATAAAATAAATAATGATGTATAAAGATGGTTTGGTTATATGGGAAGGATCAATGATAGAAGGTTCGTTAATCAGGTGCATAGAGCTGAGTGTGTGTTGGGAATCGACCGACTGGGAGATCAAAGAAAAAGTGGAATGAATCAGTAAAAGAGTTCCTGAAGATAACAGATGTTAATTTAGCACAAGCGAGAAGATTGGTGCATAATTGAATTAAATGGCGAGGTTTTGTGAGGGGGTATAGTTGTGGGCCTTCCCAGGGAATGAACCCTGACATTCACGAAATACTAAAGTTTGTAACTATCAAGTGGTTGTGAAACTTCGACGCGGATTTTGGCCGTGACGATCTAACACTTAAAGGTATGAGGGGAGGTTGTGGGGGGTCTTTCTTCTTAGACTCAGGTCATGGTCTTCTACTTAGCTATTTTGATTATAGTGCAGGTTTGCGCACCCGACCCCCAGTTCTGGGGAACGAAAGGGAGGCTGATGAAGCTGCTGCTGTTGCTGCTGATATATATATATATATATATATATATATATATTATATATATATGTTATATATAAAATAGACACTTCAGATTAGTTATTATATATATAAAATATGATATAATTATATATATAGATATATATTAGTATAGTATTATTATATTAATTTGTATTATATCTATATATATATAGTATATATATACTATTATTATCTATTTATATATATATATTATATATGTCGAAGATGTGTGTTTTGACGGTGCGTATAGAAGATCATTATGGAGAAGATTAATGTCAGATGTTCCTATGGGAATCTGAATCACGCATTCTCATTCAACAACAGATACCTCTCTGCCTTTTCTAAGTTAGCAGTCCCATTAAAAGTTTCTGAAAAGAATGGGAATTTGTTTAATGCTATTAAAATTTTATAGAATGTTCAGAAAGTTACCATTATGATATATAATAGTAAGTACAATAGGTGAGATATTTTCGTTTAAAATATTAAGTATATAATATATCTATTATCTATATTATATAAGTGATATATAATATAAATATAGCAAGAGTATAATTATATAAATAGTAACAACAATCAATTTAACCTATTAACGTATCTATATAATAATATATACTATTTTGTCACGTGATGATTGTTAGGAAAATTTGGAATCAAAGGTTCTAACTTCAATTTTTATTTATTATAATATACGATTTACAATAATTTATTTAACAATATATAAATATTTGTTAGGTCATTAGGAGTTGGGACACTTCAAAGGCAATATAACAGTTTTAGGACTACATTTTAAATTTAAAGCAAAATGCACATTTTATTAACTATTTGTATTTATGTATCTGCCACTATTAATGGCTGGATGTTGCTGTTTGTCTTTTGACAATTTTTTCATAAAAGAAATTGATGTTAACTCGATAATAACCACATCTTTAGGTTCACTCTTCACATACAAGCCGTGGGCTCAATTTTATTTGATTTGATGTAAACAAGTGCTAGAAATCCAGACTCTCTGAGGTACGTGGAGGAAAATTGTAAGAACACCCTCACAGCTTCCATAGCAACTTGTGAATACATAGGAAGATAGCTCAACCAAAGGTCATCAGAAGTTATATTTAGAAATTCTGCTCTTGTTTGGGAATCACGTTTAAGCTCGATGGCCTGCTCATGAAGGGAATCTGGGAGTATGTCCACATCGATGTTGAATGGATCTCTTGCCAACTTAAATTGCCAATTTTCCAATGAAATTTATAGAAAATACTTTCCTAGCTTGTTCTTCATGAATAGCAGATGTTCTGTAGTAGGGCTTTTTTGCTCATTCTCAACATTCAGTGGAGGGTTTTCTGTATTTTCAAGGAGGTCGTTGAGCCGTGAAAAAGATGAGAAATTAGGTTTAGAACTCTGAAGACTTCGTTGCCATAGGAATATCTTCTCCAAGAAAGCTTTCATTACATCATAAAACTTAAGAATATTTTTCTTTTGTCCTTGTAGCTTCAAATTTAAAACGTTAAACTTAGATTCAAAGAAGTCTGCTAAGTATGCCAAATAAAAATACATTTCTAATCTGTGAACCTACTGTACAGATTCCCAGAATTTATCGAAAAAATCTCAATCTCTGATTTCTAGCAGAACAACCTATCAAGCATGTTACCTTTAGAAGAGCAACGGACTTCTGTGTGGTAAAAGAGGATTTGATATATCACTTTTCAAGTCCTGACACAAACATCAAAAGGTTTAGTGTTTCAAAAGCACATAGATTTTGTCTCAAGGAAGATGACTCGTTGCTAAAAATTCATACGAGCGAAAAATACATTAATATCCTTTGTTGTTGTTCTGAGAATTTTGGACGAGAACAATCTCTTCCGTAAATTGTTTGCCATCAATAAATCCACAATAAAACAGTAATTGGGAATGCTGTGAAATGTAGGTTGCTTCATCACACTGCAAGAAAAATATGCAAGATTTCTTTAATTTTTCTATAACTTTATTTTTCAAATCTTGAGCCATGTCATTAACTCTTCGTTTTACTGTATCGTTTGACAGTGATATTTTTGCAACTTTATTACGACTTTCCTAATCAAGTACAGTACTACAAGCTGTAAGACAACATGGGTTCACAAGAGACTCGCCAATGGTATGTGTCTCCTTATCTTTTGCTATCAACAAGTCGATGTTGTAAGAAGCCTTCACCTCCAGACGCATCAAGTTTCATGCATTTAAGCGTGTTCATCTTATTAACGCAAAAACTCGGATGGTTTGTCATTCAAACTAGGGTGATTGCGTTCCACACTCCTAGGTCGCATAGCATCATTACCCAAACAGAGTAATAAATAACGCACTGAGGTAAATGACCACAGTTAGAAATATATGTTTTTAATATAGTCATTATTGTACATTCTTTTCTTCGTTAACGATTTCGACATTTTTAATAATCACTGCCACAACACTACCACTCAAATTATTATTAATTACGAATTGCAGCACAAGTATTTTAAACTTCAACATATCACTCATTCGCCTCTTACGGTCTTACGCAATGCTAGAAAACAGGGTTGGTGATTTTTTGATTTTTTGAGCAGATTTTTTTTTTTGAAATTTTTTTTTTTGGATTTTTTGAGGTTCGTGACGTCATGCGAAATATAATTTGTAAACAAGCTTTTCTTAAGTTCGATATAGTATTATTTTTTAAGTGATCTTCATTTAATTTTATTTATATCTTATAAAATCAGAAGGGAAAATTCCGGAAGGGATTTTTTCAGATTTCGTGACCCGTCACGCGAAAAATTAAATTGTAAACAAAACTTTTCTTAAATTCGATATTAGTATTTATTTTGAATAATGTATCGTTCACTAGTATAAATACGTAAACATGGGCTTTCCAGATACCATTCTAGCAGCCTATAGTCAATGACACAATGAAACAGCAACACTAAAGCATGTTACGGACTTTCGGGTTACAATGTAATACTAACAAATATTACATCAGAACTAAAAGAAACCTGTTTGAAACATGATCCTTTGTTGACAGCAGTGTAGGAATTTGGACCAGAGTAGCCTTGCTATAATGTTATTATTTTAATTTTTTATTCTTTTGAAGTTAAATAACAAATAAAAAAAATCCAAAATAATAAAAAAGCAAAATTTAAAGAAAAAAATTCAAAAAATTCATGATTTTTGGAAATGAAAAAATCAGTGAAAAAATCAGTTGATTTATTATATCATTTGATTTTTTCTCGTGCCATCCCTGCTAGATAACCTTTCAATTCAAAGCATATTTTTGCACCTGTAGAAAAAAATACTTTTAGGAGGCTTGAAAAATTATTAAAAGTAGAGCCCAAATTTTATTTTATTTTTCATATTTTCTGTTAACATATTAGTGCAATGACAATATGTAACTAATCTTTCGAAATTTATAAACTAAATATATTTGTTATGTTGTAACTTTAACATGAGTTATGGTAACATAACGTAAGATGACAACAAACATATGAACAAGCTATTTAAAGCTGAGATAACTGATATATCATATATATATAATAATATATATATATTATTATTATATATATATATAATATTATATATATATATACTTATAATTATAATATATATATATATATAGAATATATTAATATATATACTAATATATTTATATTATACTATTATAACTATTACATATCGGTATATAATATATACGTGAAATGCGGGCTTGTTTGAAGGCGCTTGCGTTAGTCCCAAATTTGTTGGTCTTGTTTTCTATTCACAGTTAAGCAAGCCCCCCTTGAAATTGATCTCACGTCTTCCGCAGGGAGGCGAAGCCCACCCAAGACCTGGAACCCCTGTTCTCTAAAAATGACTCAATAGCGGACATATTAAAAATCTGACGTTTGAAAAGACAAACGTAGCAATATAAGAACTTCGTTAAAGTTATACCTTAACAGAAAATATATATTTAATATTAAAATCTGAGTTGAAAGGAAAACCGTAATAATAAAATTTTTAAGTCCAGCTAAATGAAATTATTTAAATATTGAAAGATTCAGCTTTCACCAAAAAGAAAAACATGATATTACTATATATATATAATATTATAAATATATATAATATATATATATATATATACTATATACTAATATATATATCATTATATATATATATATATATACTATATTATATAATATATATATATATATATATTATATATATATATATAATA
>JABUQX010076697.1:0-15000 GCA_015478945.1 Trachelipus rathkii | reverse complement strand
GTTTATTTCCTTGCCAGTATATTTAAGTACATCAATGTATTTAAAAGTAGGTCGTATAACAAGAGCAATTGAAGTACATTCAATAAGGGACATATTGATTTGCTTTTGATTCACAAACCTTCAAAATTGGTAAGGATTGAGTGAAGGACCGCGGAGCTAAAAAAAAATTTCCCGTCTATAACTCCAGCTCTGGCTCCGACTCCGACTCCGACTCTGGCTCCGACCCGGTTCCGGGACTCCGGCTCCGACTTCGGCTCCGGCTCCGGCTCCGGCCCTGCCCTGCTCCTGCTCCAGGCTCCGGCTCCGACTCCGCTATTTTAAATTAGTCAGCTGCAATTTCGGCTCCGGCTCAAACCACCATTTGTTTTATAATTAAAAATTTCAATCTGGTTTTAACTCCACCTAAAAATAATTTTGCATAAACACCGGCCCGACTCTGGTCCACCCGGGTCCGGGTCCGGCTCTGGCTCCGGTTAAACCAAAAAAATATCTTTAAGCCTAGTACACACTAGTAGACATGTTGCGCGATTTGTCTATAGACCGTCTAGAGACGGTCTAGAGACACGGTCTATAGACCGTCTAGAGACACCGTTCTTTGTCACGTCTAGCATCCACACTTCGATGTGAATTTCTGAGTCTCATCTTCGCAGTCCACCATGGAGGACATTGTTTTTATATATATAATAATATATATATATATATATATATATATATATATATATGCGTATATAGATATATAGATATATATATATATATATATATATAGAGTATATATATATATATATAGAAATATATATAAATATATATATATATATATATATATATATATATATATATATATATATATATATATATATATATATATATATATAATATATATATATATATATATGTGAGCCTTCCTGATTATCCATATATATCTTAAAAACTATTAATGCTACACTAAAAAGGAGAATACATTTTTAGAATCTGCGTAAAGTTTTAGTTAGGAAGCACCTTTAAAAATAAAAAAATCGTTTTAAAAAGTGAATAAATGTAGAATAGTAACTAATTTTAAATATTTTAATTAACGTAACCTGCCGTTGACCTTTAATGTTGCGGTGTTTAAAACTAAAGATCACCCAAGGGTTGACCGCAGAGATGGCAGGAGTCGGGGTCTCTAGGCCCCTCTCCTGGGAAATTCCCGGCAGGGTAGGACCATTTTTCTCCGGGAGGATCTCCGAACCCCGCTCTTGGTATTTGCGTCGCGGGGGCTCCTCCGCTCCTCCCTTACGGGGCATGGAAACATCCCTATGTTCCCTGTCCGTTCGAGTCCCCTACTGTGCCGTATATATATATTATATATATATATATATATATATATATATATATATATATATATATATATATATATATATATATATATATATTATTTATTATTATTATATATATATATATATATAAATATTTATATATAAACTAATTCCTTCGATATAAAACATCGATATAAAAGAACCAATATATATATATATATATATATATATATATATATATATATATATATATATATATATATATATATATATATATATATATATATATATATATATATATATATATATATATATATATATATATATATATATATATATATATATATATATAATCATTGAAATACCCTGATGATAGGAGTCGATCATTTGGCATTGTTCATTTAGTGTGTCGACGGTTTGGACGAGTAATAGAAAATTTTGTCGACCATTTTACCTATGAGAAATTATTTGTCGACGATTTGGACAAGTGGAAATTTTGTTTAATGTCCTGTCGACTATTTTTCCTGTCGACCAATTTTCCTGTCGACGATTTGGGGTAGTCCCCGTCTCGGACCTATACTGCCGAGTGACGTCCACACTGTCAAAATGTTGCGCAACATGTCTAACGTTGCATGAAGTCTCCCATTCCGATCGGGAGACTTTAGACCTGCGATTTTTGGTCTCGAGACACGCCCGTAGACGGGATTGGTCTATAGACATGTCTACGTAGACAACCTGAGACACGTCTCATAGACCAAAATCGCGCAACATGTCTACTAGTGTGTACTAGGCTTTACTTCGACTCCGACTCAGCAGCCTCGTTTCTGCGTAGTTTACTGCTAGCGCCACATTATAATAATTATAATTAGTATATTTTGTCCTAAAAACAAGTAGACATTACAAATTTGTCACTTTGAGAGAGGCAAAACAAAAAGAAAATAATCCATATTCATAGCATAAAAAAAAAAAAAATATAATTGAGAAATAGGATTGAGTATTTTTTTTTTGTTAAGTTGACTATTCAAAGAGAGGAAAATCTCTATAATCAGGAAGAGAGATCGAACATGTTTGAACACGTGATTTATGAGATAAAGGTAATAATCAATGGTGACTCAGAACCCGTTCGGAGAATCGGTACTTAAAACTTTTTTCAGGATAAAAACCGGTAGTCAACTCTTTTGACAAAGCAGAAAACCGTTTGTTAAAATTTTGACAACTCCCCACTTCATAATAGTATAATAAATAAGTTCATTATCCCTGCCATTTTATACTTTATGCTACAACTTTGTGCTAACCAATTTAAGATATAAAAAAATATATTAAATTAAAATATAAAATATTGAGGGATAAAAATACAGAAATAAAGAGAGTGGGATAAAAATGAAGGACTAAAAATAACGGATTGTTTTGTAAATTTTGATTTTAGAGTCAAATTTATTTTTATGTAAAAATTTGTATTTAAATATAATCAAAATTTATATTGAAAATAAATTTTTTACCCTAAATTTAGTTAGTTAATTAAATTATAAATAAAATTTACAATGTAGTAAAAATTTACTTTTATTCGTGTGTGTGTGTGTGTGTGTGTGTGTGTGTGTGTGTGTGTGTGTGTGTGTGTGTGTGTGTGTGTGTGTGTGTGTGTGTGTGTGTGAGTGCGTGTGTGCACATGCGTTCGTGTGATGGTGTGTGCGTGCGTGTGTAGGTGTGTGTATTTATAGGTGTGTGTATGTGTAGGTGTGTGTAGGTGTGTGTGTTTTAACTGGTAACTTTCCTTTTGAGGGTAAAAAGAAGAATATAGCTAGTATTGACATTGGCAACCTGCTTCATTTTTAACTTTTTCTCTGAAATGTATAAAGTCATGATAATGTAATAACTTTTAATTATAACTTCATTATTCTGAAAATTAATGTTTCTTTTCTTCTCATACTTTTATATATATATATATATATATATATATATATATATATATATATATATATATATATATATATATATATATATATATATATATATATATATATATATATATATATATATATAATCTATAATCTATAACAACTCCCAGGAAGGGCTTTCGCCCTGTCAGTTGGACCAGCATCTTCTTCTTATGGCCCGAAACGCTTAACCCTAGATCACTCTAGAAAACCATTTCTTGGCGCAATGGTCTCCGACGCCAGTCCTCGAGTTAACACTCTCAGGTAGGGTTTTCGCCCTTTCAGTAGAACAAGCATCTTCTTCCATTAGGCCTCAAAACTCGTTCTCCAAGAGCTCTCCAGATGATCTTGCTTCTAGGCTCATAAGATTCTAACGCTGGCCCAAGAGTAATACAAGCAAAAGGAAAGGACCGGGTTGCTAGCCCTGTCGCCCTATAACCATGCGAAGAAAATCTTCATATATATATATATATATATATATACAAAAAATATATATATATATATATATATATATATATATATATATATATATATATATATATATATATATATATATATATATATATATATATATAGAGAGAGAGAGAGAGAGAGAGAGAGGGGGTGGGTTAGACCAAAAAATTTGAACGCCTGACATACACAAGATAAACCTCTCAGTTAACTTTGCTTACCCCTAATACCTTGTTCAACGATGCTGTTTTATCACGCTTTGTGTAAGCTGTCATCACTCCGATACTACAGCTAGTGACACGTCAAAATGTCTACCTGCTTTCGCTTTAGACGCTCCCGTTAATTGAGCACCAACGATTTACCCTTTTTCGAAGTCAGACAGGTCACATATTTCACCATCAGATTATTCAGACTGTTGAACAACAAAGAGTGTAACACACTGGAATATAACCTCGAAGGCTTAAAGCGTAAACTGTGCAATAAATACTTGTCTCACCGTACATACCTACGTTGTGTTGCCAACATGAAAAATATTTAATATTTAGCATGGGGGTTCATATTATTTTGTCTAATCTTTGTAATATATATATATATATATATATATATATATATATATATATATATATATAGTATATATATATATATATATATATATATATTTGTATATATATATATATATATTCAGAATTTGGAAATTCGGAAATTACAAAATTGAAATTGAGTTCCGAAATGCATTTAGAGAAAAAATTTTCCAATTTTTAAAGGAATTAATTTACTTTTTATTACGTCGCCTGACATACTTACAAACACACATGTTTCCAGTATTACGCCTTCACACAAATAATAATAATACAGCAGGAGAGAGATATATATATATATATATATATATATATATATATATATATATATATATATATATATATATATATATATATATATATATTATATATATTTTTCAGGGCGGTGGAGTCGGAGCCGGAGTCGAAGTTGGGATAATTTGAAAATTATTGCAAGTGGAGTCGGAGTCGGAGTCGGAGTCGGAGTCGAAGATTCCTGTGTAAGTGGAGTCGGAGTCGGAGTCGGAGTCGAAAATTTAGAGAACTATTATTATTATTATTATTATTATTATTATTATTATTATTATTATTATTATTATTATTATTATTATTATTATTATTATTATTATTATTATTATTATTATTATTATTATTATTATTATTATTATTATAAAAGTTTTTGATTTTATTTCCAACGTTCTAAATATTTATTTTGTACATAATTTAATTTCCTTAAAATAATCTTTGAAAATAATATACAGAAGAAGAAGATATATTTACATAGATTTCCTGACGCGTTTCGTCTCTATACTTGAGACATCTTCAGAGGATTATTTCTTGTAAGCGAATGAGTCTTTAAATTGATATATAATAAGTAAATCATATGATATTGAGTCTGACTGATAAATACATAAAATTTTATGTTAATGTCTGGTTGCGTGTTTTGATATAGAAGGCCTCCGCAATTTTAAGTTTCTAGACTTCACACGATCCGTATAATATTGTGAAGTGTTTAGAAATATGAAAAATAGTTGATTAACCATGTGCTGTATTGAAATGTTCAAAGATTTTGCTGACCTGAGATATTTATACATGCCCTGTCCGACACCCATTCTTCTAGTAACTAATATATGTCGATTTTACAAATAACTCAGGGCAGTTAACCGATACACACGTGATACAATGGGCAGCTACCTCGAAGGAAGATGCCAGTTGTTTGGACTTATGGTATAGTCTGACTTTAATTTTGGAGGTGTCTTTAGTTTTGAGATGAGAATTCAAAATATTACGAAGGCACTTCTCTTGGAAGTTTTGAAGAAGAATTTTATCGAATTTTTCTTATTATTTTTACTTTCTTTATTATAATTTTGTAAGGGTTTTATTAATTAAATTTTCAACTGAATATTGTGGATGATCACAGTTAATTAAATTTTACTTAATGCGGCAAATTTCTTCATCAAAAGTTTTCCCAAGTTGAACATAGGTTGTATGCTCTGTAAACTAAAATTTTTACGATAGATTCTTTGTAAATAGTCGGTGAATAGGATCCATAGTTCATATACAGACCATTATCAGTGGGTTTTGACATGCATGCCTGTAGATAATGAGCCGTCAGAATTAACATTGATTTTGATGTCTAAAAAACAGATAGCATTATTAACCTGTTTCGTATGTGAATTTTAAGCATGACAACTCTTGAATTCTGATGTATATGATCTATGTTCCTAAAAATAGTGAGGGTGTCGTCGACATACCTTATGTAAAATACGGGGTTAAAGTTGCTTGTTTCACGAAGGATTTTGTTTTTCCAGATTGAACATATAGAAGTCAGCAAATGTAGGTCCAAGTGGTGAACCCATCGGCACTCCATCAGTTTGTAGATATATGTTTTCTTTAAATTTAAACGGTGTTTGAGTACAACAAATTAATAAAAGGTTCTCATATGTTGTTCTGATATATCTGGGGGGGGGTTATTTGAGTGATACACTTCGTTAATTATTATGTCAATCGTATCAAGAACCGGTATATTTATGAACAAAGATTCTACATCAAGTGAGGCGAATATATTAGTGGCTTCAAGTTTTAAGTTTGATAATTTACATAATGATTCATTATTTGATTTAACTATGAAAGAGTTATTAAGATATGGTAGAATAATGCTGTTCAGATATTGGGCAATTTCGTGTGTAACCGTTCTGCACATATATATTACAGGTCTCAAAGGTGAATTTTCTGAGTTTTTATGTATTTTAGGCAATCCATATATATATATATATATATATATATATATATATATATATATATATATAAAATATATATATATATATATATATATATATATATATATATATATATATATATATATATATATATATATATATATATATATATATCCTAAATTATAAAATCCAGTTCTTTTAATTTTGTCAGAAATTCTTTTGTTTTTTATTTCATAAGCGATTCTTTTAATGCTATTATTATTATTATTATTATTATTATTATTATTATTATTATTATTATTATTATTATTATTATTATTATTATTATTATTATTATTATTATTATTATTATTATTGAAACTGAAAGTATTAAACTGTTAATTTTATAATGGCTGTTTTATAATAAAAATAATTTGCATTATAATTACGTTATACATTTGTTTCCGAAACTGAAATATATTTGTTTGTCATGTGTTGCGCTCGTATCTTTATGTGCATCTTTATGTCTTTACGGTTCTTTACCGTATAGCATTTGGAGATTAGATTCATTGGAAAAGTTGTATATTTTTTTACTCTCAAAAGCAAGCGAAATAAAAATTGTTGACAAAAAAAATGTTTTACTGTAACTCTGTAATCACTAATCTGAGTCAGAGTCGAAATTTTGAATTTGACTGCTGGGGTCGGAGTCGGAGTCGGAGTCGAAATTTTTTGTTTAAGTGGAGTCGGAGTCGGAGTCTTAGTCGAAATTTTTTGTTTAAGTGGAGTCGGAGTCGGAGTCGGAGTCGAAAATTTTTGTTTAGGTGGAGTCGGAGTCGGAGTCGGAGTCGAAAATCCAAATTTGAATTTAAGGAGTCGGAGTCGGAGTTGGAGTCGAAAAATTTATTTTACGACTCCGCAGTCTCTTGATATATATATATATATATATATATATACATTTATATATTATATATATATATATATATATATATATATATATATATATATATATATATATATATATATATATATATATATATATATATATATATATATATATATATATATATATATATATATATATATATATATATATATAGTAGTGGAAGACTTTGACCACCACCACCCTTTTCGATATGAAGGAATAGAGTTATAGGTCTGAAACTTGGAATATAATCTATGTATGGGGTAAGGACGAATCCGTGTAAATTTCAAGTCTGTAGGATGTATATAGAGGGGGGTCACCCCCGAGGGTGGACGCCGATATTGCGCTTACGCCCTTGTGGCGGCTTCCGAGCGGGCACGATTAGGCCTAAAACGACCATTTGGAGGTCAGACAGACCGAAGGTCTGTCTGACCGACAGACACAGACCGAAGGTCTGTGTTTGTCTGTCTGTTTGTTTGTCTGTTTGTATTATTATTTATTATTATTATTACGTCGAAGAAGTGATCCCGAAGGGATCACTTCTGAGTTGTTTTTTAAGTCCTTCCGCGTGTTCTTCAGCGTCGGTTCAGCCTCTGGACAGCCTCGCACCACACCGCGCCGCGCCGCACCGCACCGCACCGCTTTGCTCCGTTTCGCTCCACGCTCTGGCTAGAGTTTGAGACATGGTATCTCTGTCAAACTTGGTACCCCGTTTGGGGATAACGTAACCTCGTCGTAGATGAAGTTACATCCCCGAGGGACCTCCCCCAAAGGGGGACCCCACCCCCATTAAAAAATTAAATTGTTCGTAGAAGGCTGAAATTTGGTGAGATGATTCAGAGTGTAATTTCTGGAAAGAATTGGTATAGGAATCTGATGAGTTGGCTCCGGCACCGGTGCTGGAGCCACTGCGGTGCTTAGTTAATAAACAGTCGTATAACAACAATACCAGTGTGCTTATATATGTTATTGGATCTGTAGATTTCGAAAATAATGGTTTCAGAACTATCAAGAAAAAAAAAAAAAAAAAATTAAATAAATAAATAAATAAAATTTCTTACACTTTTTATGTTTATAACTTACAAATTTACGTTTTTACATAGCCTAAAGCAGTAAATCACTAAATCAAACACCATCCATCTACCTTCCTGTCACCCTCCTGTCCAGTTGTGATCTATTGATCTATTGATTAAGGTCAAATTTTTACTAAAATTTTCATGTTTTACATACCCTAAAGCAGTAAATCACTAAATCAAACCACTATCCAACCTCCCTCCTGACCATCTGTGATCTATTGATCTATTGATTAAGGTCAAATTTTTACTAAAATTTTCATGTTTTACATACCCTAAAGCAGTAAATCACTAAATCAAACCTCTATCCACCCTCCCTCCTGACCATCTGTGATCTATTGATCTATTGATTAAGGTCAAATTTTTACTAAAATTGTAACGTTTCACATACCCTAAAGCAGTAAATCACTAAATCAAACCACTATCCAACCTCCCTCCTGACCATCTGTGATCTATTGATCTATTGATTAAGGTCAAATTTTTACTAAAATTTTAACGTTTTACATACCCTAAATCAGTAAATCAGTAAATCAAACCACCATCCAGCCAGCATCAGGCCACCCTCATGACCATCCTTGATCTATTGATCTATTGATTCAAGTCACTTTTCGAGTATCATTTTGAATAAACATAACATAAAATCAAGTTCTTTATACAAACATCAATCAATATATGTTGACGTAACAAAGTTTTCACATTAATAAAACTTACTTAGCATCATCTGAACTAAGAAAATAATGTACAAAGACAAACCTAACACATCTTAAACAGGAATAAACTGTAAACGTTAACAAAGTTCCACACTTAACAACAGTAAAGTAACTAATATAGCATACAAAAACGTAACCTACTTACACTTTTCTAACATGTCGCTGTTATTTTACATTAAGACTGTAATATTTAACAAAAATTTATCACAACATTGGTTAATTATCATACAGATCAATGAATATACTCTAACATAATAAGGTTTTCACATTAATAAAGCTAACATATCGTTACATGAACTAAGAAAATAATGTACAAAGACAAACCTATCACACCTTAAACACGAATAAACTGTTAACATTAACAAAGTTTCGAGCTTAACAACAGTAAAGTAACTAACATAGCACACAAAAACGTAACTTATTCAGACTTTGTCAAGTATATCTCTAACATAACGATGTTAATTTACATTAACATGGTAATATTTAACAAAAATTTACCATAACCTTGTGTAATTATCATACAGAACAGCGAAAGTATGCTAACATAACAAAGTTTTCACATTAATAAAACTAACATTGCGTAACATGAACTAAGAAAATAATGTACAAAGACAAACCTAACACAACTTACACACGAATAAACTGTTAACATTAACAAAGTTCCACACTTAATCACCTGTAAAGCAACCAACATGGTACGCGAAACAAAACCTAATCTTACTTTTCGCCATATCTCTAACATATTAACGTTAATCTTACACTGCCACAGTAACATTTAACTAAAATTTATCACAACATTGGTTAATTATCATACAGAGCAGCGAAAGTATGCTAACGTAACAAAGTTTCCACATCAATAAAGCTAACATATCGCTACATGAACTAAGAAAATAATGTACAAAGACAAACTTAGCACACCTTAAACATGAATAAACTGTTAACATTAACAGTTCCACCCTAATACCAGTAGTGCATTTAACATGAAAGGTAAATGTGTTCGATTTTTTATTTTTTCAAACATAGGTCTTCAATATATTAACGTTACCTATTGACACAGCAACATTTAATTAAATTCTTCACAACATTGGTTAATTATATTGATCAATGAATACAGCTCTGGTTATCGTACAGTTTCACACCAATAAAACTTACATAGCGTGAACTACAGTGCCGGTCGTACAAAGATACGCTCCTAATAACTATTACCACAACAAAGTTCACTTTAACACTAGCACCAATTTTTACATACAAACGTATCCTATTCATACTTCAGTTATTACCTCAACATACAATGCCAATCTACATTGACATTTATGTAAAAATGGTCGAAAACTATATTTCCAACCATCATACGCTAATGAAAAAGACGACAGTTGTGTTTTTGAGTGCTTGTCTCTTTGTTTTGTGCCTTTCAGGTATCATCACTTAACATGAAAATGATTTTATGCTTTGTCTCATTTTATTAAAGATGCAATATTTGGTTATATTTGAGCCTCGTGGAATACAGCACAAGGTCGCCATTTACGATTAAATATAATGACATCGTGGGGAAGGAATAACAAGCGTAGAGAGGCTATCATCGTATTAACACTGCGAAAGACTACCGAAGAAAATAAGTGTAGTAAACATCTTTAAATACGAGATTCTTCTTTTCACCAATCGTATTAGCAACAATCATGACGTGGCATTTAGTCGAACATCAGTTCGTGCGGGCATATGCCTCTTTCGACAACAATCAACAACATAAAGGCGCCGAAGATAAGCTCTTAGACCCGGGTCGAATGCTGCGGTCGATTGTTCACATATTAATAAAGCACATAGCATTAATAGAATCCAAGAAATATTACAACGACGGCCTCCAAACACAATTTTTAAGTTACGATCAAACTGGTGCCACTGTTGGTCAGTTCATTACTTAACACCTGTAAAGTAATCGACAGCCGGGCTGGCAAAACGTACCTACCATGTACTTAATAAACATACTAACATATTAACGTTACTCTTACATTGACACAGTACATTTAACAAGAATTTATCGGCACCTGTTTACCATCATATAGAAGCAGCGAAAGTGTTAACGTAACAAATAAATACAACATGCCCTGAACTAGCACGATACAACGACAAATTTCCAACATATCTTACGTAGCTGACAAAATACTAACATTAACAAACTTCAGCATTTTAACAGCAAAGTATTTCCACACATCGTGGCAATAATATTCTTTTTCAAGATATCTCCAATATATCACCAGCTACTTACATTAACATCGTAATGATTTAACAAAGTTTAAGATAAACTCAGCCCATCATACGGACAAAGAATATAACGTAACAATGCTCTATCAACTCGTAATAAAAATTCATCATGTTCAAATATCATATCTCCAGTTTATCACCGTAAACATAACAGCCTAACCAAACATAACAGGTCAACAAAAGCCTTATCTCAACATAAACAAGTTTCAACAGTAAAGCGTACACTTCACTGATTTTAAAGCAGTAAATCAAAGAAATCAGTAACAACCACTCCAACTTGTTTCATCACTGCCAGATTCATTGATCTATTGATTCAAGTCATTAAGTAACATTTTTGGACAAACATAACAGCAAAATAAGTTCTTTATACAACGAATATAACCAACAAAGCCTTTAGCATCAATAGTTAACAAACAGCACCGCGACTAGAATATATCGTACAAATGCAAATCCCAACATACCCGCGTATGGTCAATCAGTTAACATCCCGAAAATTTCCCTAGGCAGCACGTCGAGCTGAGCATACAGCTAAACAAAGCCGCATTATCTGGTCAAGATGCCACTGTCCTTGAACTATGGCCCGACACTGTCTTCATCAGTGTTACCGTTCGGCATAACATCATTCTGACCTGTGAATAAACGTAGACATTAGCAAAAGCCCAGGGCATACCGGCACATTACTCCGTCACGTTTCTAACACACGTCAAAAGTTAACACAGCAATATCCATCATTCTCTAACAATCAACTTTATTTCCATATCGTCGTAGTATTTAACAACTCATTAGTCAAATGTTTTTCATAACTGCAGGACAGCAACACATTACTTCCGAGACTAGCGAAATCCTGCGAGGGATCACCCCGAAAGAGTGCAAGCGGGCTTCACCCGAAGGAGGCGCCTCAGCCCTTCTCGGGCTGAGGCCTGTGCCTGGCTTACACCCCTTCAAGATCCCCCCGCAGGATTCACCCTTTCTCAAGGGGCGCATCCTGGGTTTTCTCTCGGAGGTAATGTGTTGCTTTAGATACTCTTGGTTAATGAAAACTATTTATTCGTAAGTTAGGTACGTTATGTTAAATATTACTATGACGATGTGGAAATAACATTGATTTGTTAGAGAAATGATGAGTTTTTGTAAGATGTTACTGTGTTAACTGACGATGATGTGTTAGAAACGTGAGCATAGGTTAAGTTTTTGTTGAGTAATGTTAGGTATGCCCTAGACTTTTGCTAATGTCTACGTTTATTCACAGGTCAAATGATGTTATACTCGAAACGAGTGACACTTTGATGAAGATAGTGTCAATTCATAGTTCAAGATGGTGGCATCTTTGATAGATTGGTCACTTTGTTAAGGGATTTTGTTAGATAATACGGCTTTACCTGTTGCTAATATGCTCGAAAAGTGGGAACATATCGAGTATTGTATGACCTGTTAGCTACTTTACCTTGATCAGTAGGGAATTTTTCAGGATGTTAGCTGATTATTCATACGCGAGGTATGTTAGGTTTGCATTTTGTACATTATATTCCTAGTCGCGGTTATGATTTGTTAGCTTTATTGATGCTAAAACTTTGTTGGTTAAGCATATATTCGTAGGTTAGTATATAAAGAACTTATTTTTATGTTATGTTTGTCCAAAATGATACTTGAAATATGACTTGAATCAATAGATCAATAGATCACAAGCGGGTGGGACGGGTAGGGGACTGCTGGGATGGGTGGTTTGATTTACTGATTTACTGATTTACTGCTTTAAAATCAGTAAATTATTACGCTTTACTGTGATATTTTACTCAAAGAACTTATTTTTATGTTATGTTAGGATAAAATTTTGTTATTTTTTGTTATGTTTGGTTAAAACTTTGTTATGTTTGCAATTATTCGCTGGGGATTATGATATTTAGACGAGGTTATGATGAATTTTTTGTGAAATATTACGAAGTTGATGTAAAACATTTGTTACGTTAGCATTATATTCTTTGTCAGTATGATGATTAGACAGGTTTATGCTAAACTTTTGTTAAATATTACGATGTTAATGTAAAATTAACATTGATATGTTAGAGATATGCTTGAAAAAGTGTGAATAGTTTACATTTGTACGATGTGTTAGGTACTTTACTGCTGTTATGCTGAAGTTTACAATGTTAGTGGTTTTTTCTTACGTAAGGTGTGTTAGGTTTGTCATGTACATCATATTCTTAGTTCAGGTTATGTTATATTAGCTTTATTAATGTGGAAACCTTATTACTTAGCACACACTTTCGCTGCTCTGTATGATAATTAAACAAGGTTATGATAAATTTGTTAAATATATATTACTGTGTCAATGTAAAAATTAACGTTAATATGTTAGAGCTATGTTTGGTAAAAGTATGAATAGGTTACGTTTTGTATGCAATGTCAGTTACTTTACAGGTGTTAAGTGTGGAACTTTGTTAATGTTAACAGTTTATTCGTGCTTAAGTTGTGTTAGATTCGTCGTTGTACATTATTTTCTTAGTTCTGGTAATGCTATGTTAGCTTTATTAATGTGAAAACAATGTTACGTTAGCATATATTCGTTGGTTAGTATCTAAAGAACTTATCTTTGTACTATGTTATTGTTGTTGTTGTTGTTGTTGTTGTTGTCGAACGAGAATATATACCCTTTTGAACTGATATGGTTCATTCGTACGTCGTATTCTTGTTTACTTTCTTCTGATTGGTTGAAAGAAAGAATCTCATTACATTTAAGGGATGTTTATACACTATTTTCTTCAGTAGGATAGTTTTTCGCAGTGTTGATACGATGACATCTCCCCGCCTCTCTACGCTTGTTGTTGATATCTTCACGAGGAGTTTCGTTATTCCCCACGATGTGTCATTTATATTTAATCGTAAACCGAATGGCGACTGCTACAATGCTTGTATTCCTGCCAGAGGGTCAAATATAATAAGTATTGCATCACTTTATGCAAATGGTTAAAGCATAAAATCATTTTTCATGTTTAGAGTTGGTATTTTCTGAAAGGAGGCGGAGTCTAAAAAGAGATAAGCCTAAAAAACTTTACTTTATTCGTCTTTACTCATTAGGTATTATGATGGTTAGGTATGGTTATGATACATTTTTTTTTATAAATGTCACTGTGTCAATGTAAGATTAACGTTAATATGTTAGAGATATGCTTGGAAAAAGTATAAATAGGTTACGTTTTGTATGTAAAGTTAGTTACTTTACTAGTGTTAAGTGTGGAACTTTGTTAATGTTAATAGTTTATTAGGGCGTAAGTTGTGTTAGGTTTGTCTTTGTACATTATTTTCTTAGTTCATGTTACGCTATGTAAGTTTTATTGATGTGGAAACTTTATTACGTTAGAGTATATTCGTTGATCAGTATAATTAACCAATGTTGTGAGAAAATTTAGTTAAATGTTACTGTGTCAATGTAAGATTAACGTTAATATGTTAGAGATATGTTTGAAAAAAGTAAGAATAGGTTACGTTTTGCATACCATGTTAGGTACTTTACTGGTGTTAAGGGTGGAACTTTGTTAATGTTGACTGCTTATTCGGGGATAAGGTATGTCAGGTTTGTCGCTGTACATTATAATCTTAGTTCAGTT
>JABUQX010076696.1:10000-29239 GCA_015478945.1 Trachelipus rathkii | reverse complement strand
CTTTTTTCATCAAATTTAATGGGAAATTTAGTTATGACATTAAAGAAGGCGAAATCCATTTTGCTCTTCAATGTCTAGGGGGCCCAACGTTATAGTTTTATATTATATAGAGGGGCTGATTGACTCGTCTTTTTACCTATTTTTTAGTTCATTTGAATATTTATATGCTTAGTTATTATTAAGAAATTGTTTTAAGTACTATAGTGAGAACGATAAGCTGTAATTGCTCGTCTCAATATTTCCGATCGGACGATTGCGACGTGTGAGATAAGTGCTGTGGGTGCGGTGTTGAATTAACCTATTCTCTAGCAAGACGGATATCATGGCGTAGTGCGGCAAAGGGCATAAAGAAGGGACATGCATATATCGCGCTTATTGACACAAAGCCAGGATGCGCAAATAGTTACCCTGGCTTGAGGGTGATTTCTGTGCGTTAGTTAGCCTGACCAGTTTCACACCTCGCAGAGTAGTCATCAAAAGTACGACCAGGTGATTATAGCTTCAATTTGAGGTGTGCATCATATACTCAAAAGAGCACTTACATCACCTAACAGAAGCAAGGCAATTCCAAGTCCAATAGTCCATCTTGAAGTGTTATAGCTGGTGAAGTGAAGGGTTATAATGTGCATCGTTCACACGAGTGAGTTTGAGAAATATTACAAACGCATAAAACTCAAAGAGATCGTCTCTTAAAATATATACAAAGATAATAGTAAATCATGGTTGTCGTTCTCTTTCGACATTAGCGCGTGCAAGTGCTGTTCATTAATGGAGCTATAGGCTCTAGAAGTGAAATCATGGTAACAAATAGGTCCTCAATATTATAGAATTGTTTATCTTTTTATAATAGGAATGCACATTGTTCTGAGCTTGATTACAAAAACAGTTCAATAGGGATCGCATATGATTAATAGGAAAGGTGTAGACAGGAAGAACAGATAGAAAAATATAGAAACTTCAGAAGTAAAAGGACGGTTGATATTTGAAAGTTAAAGATTGAGACCAAATAGAACTGGCTAATAAAATGTTGTAGTTTCAGTATTGAATTATCAGGCGATGAAGATGATCGATGTGCTAGATAAGTAAATTCACATTTCTCTTAGATAATCAGTGAAAGATAATGGTAATGAATGTCACCCTTCAATAATAAAAACTACAGTATATCCTGTAGTATATGTTTAGCAAAAGTATTTAGAGAGGACTAAAATGTGATAAATAGATGATGTCATAGTCACATAAGTTAATTGCTGCCTCAAGGATTCAGACTTTGCTGTCACTCACATAAAAACGTTGTTGATCATAGTGATAACTGTTGACCAACGCAAAGATAAAATACGGAAGAGACAAACTCAGTCATGAGTTAGCATTTATTGTCTTAGTGTTTTATACTATCTAGTTATTGGTGTGATCGGTATGTGCTTCATATAGAATTTGGATGGAAAAATACTTGAAACACTTGTCGGATCACCTGGAGGTGTTTGAGAGTCTGCACTTGAAAACTTAAGAGGAATAGAAAACAATTACTCGCTACTAGCGTCAATGTCGCGGGATGACCATGTTACAATACGATCAGTAGTCCTAGCCTCTCGGAGATTCTCTGAGATGTATTTTTTATATTTGATATTCAATGTGAGGGATGGATATAATAGTTCGTCACGGAAACAAAGGGGTTATCAGAACGCACTTTAAGAGCAGCTGATTTAGCTGATGGAACTCCTGTGATTACGGGTAGACCGAACGAATAGGAATAAAATCACCACTGTTGGAAGACATCATTAAACAAGACCACTTTCAATTGAGGCTATATATGATCGATGTTGGATTAATTTAAGGAACTGCCAACTCAGGAAGTTAGATTTTGGTGTTGTTGATGGAAGACAACTGGACCCATCGTCACATGAAGGACTTATAACCAAACTGCTGCTCTCATTTGATCCTCAGACCAACCCATCATTAATTTTCCAACCAATTCCAGGCTCTGTAGTTGATGTTCCTGAAGCAGTTACGAAAGATATAAGTTCTGCCAGCTGTATTTACTAAAAATTGGTTTATTAATTCAGCAAGGGGTACTAAGAGATGCAAAGGTATTCCTCTGAATAATTCGGTATATGAACAGACATTCATCAGCAACGAGAGATAAGCCTTAAGCATGTCAAGGTGGCTAACTAAAGCTAACAGACTGCTTCGATATGTGATCTGTTTCAATCAATATACCAGCAGATACTTGATGATCTGAGGCAGTTTAGGTACGATTTCGCCCATTACTTAGCAACTTTCATAGCCACCCATATGGCTTTTTCTTAATATCCGCTTCCATCTAGGATTATGCTTCTTAGAGGGAGATGAGTCGGAAGAATTTTTCCACTTTATATCGGAATATCATCAGTTATGACACCTTCCCTTTTTCTCGAAGAGAAATAACCAGACCTCTTCTCTCCTCTCACAGATGCCATAATCTCTCCTTTTTGTCATGTCAGAAATTGATTGCTAGTCTGGGTTGCAAAATGACGGGATGTAACAAGAAAGAAATGCTTTTACTGTCGCAAACAAAAATTCTTCACAGCCAGAAAGAAAATTTCCTTCCCACCAATGTGCAAGTTCGCTGCTTTAATAAAAGGCAGCAAACGTCAATCTCAACGCCAATTCCTACATGAACTGATAGAGCTGGGTGAAGTACTATATTCACTCTCTCTCACTCAACCGTGTTCTTTGAATAGATATTATGAATAGATTATCTATTACGTTGTTAAGTTCTGTCCCATATACCTATAATTTTCCTCCAAAGTATCCGTGTTCATTCGGTTCGATGTTGATAGATAATATCGTCAACGATGTGTATTCGCTGTTCTAGTAGGGTCGTTGGTCATCTTTCTCCGACCATGGTGACATTACTTACCAACCCAACCTTCTCCGAATCGAATTCACCTTCAAGTACAGACAAATCTGAATTCCATGAGAGTTTTGTACTATGCAGGTTGTTTAGCATGTAGGAATGTAAGGATATTTAAGCTATACTGTATATCTGGCTATAATGAGTATTTTGTTTAACCATAAAAATTGATTCAAGGTAAGTTGGGGGTATGAAAACAAATTGAAGAACTTACTTTTAAACATCTTCAAGTTTGTATCTGAGTGAGCCAGAATAAAGTGTATTCCCAATCCTGCACTAAAATCTACAGCATACTTTTTAGTTCCTAAATGAAAACCACACTTAAATTCCTACAGGATATTTTCTTGTAAGACCTTACAAGATTATTACAAGTTCTTACGGAATATTATGTTTTAAGTTCGTAAAGGAGGCTTTATACTTTGAATACTTTTCAATAATATATTATCAAACTATTTATTTTCCGCAATTTATAGTTGTCTAGGACTAATTTTAACACCTAATAAAACTTATTCTACGTATTATTTCTGTAGTTAATTATAGTATAATGATCAATTTAAGTAATAAATTAAATTTCAATAAATTTCATATTCTAATGAGTATAACATATTTCGTATTATGGAAACTTTGTTTATAATATTATATATATATATATATATTGTTCAAGAAATCAAAGTTTAATAATATATAGATAAATTTATTAATAACATATACAACAAACGGAACATAAGCCTAATATTATACTATGTATTATATTATTATTTCTACTATTTTATAATGATTTATTTTTTTAACACTACATAATCTATTAAGGGGAGACTATTATATTATAATAGTAATTTTGTGCATGTCATAAATTTTTCAAAGTAATATTTATATAAAGTTTAATATTTTAATATTAATATATATCTATATTAAATTATATATAATGTGGCTTACAACAATTCCTCCTTCTTCCCTACATACTATGAAAGATCCTAATATCCAATTTTTAAATATAAGGATATACCAAGAATTTCCTCGTAGTCTCTGCTAGGCTTGTCCAAATATCAATTTTATAGCCAACCTCCAGTAATGAGAAACATTTTTCGTCTTGTTGCGTTTTAGTTACCTACATTTTCTCCTAGACTCTATACTTTTAGCGTCTAAGAAAGATACTTTAACTTATTAAATATTTCTATATATATATATATACTCTGTATAATATTATATATATATAAGTCTATTCAATAAAACTCTAATAATATATATCATTATAATTTATTCTTGATATCATGGGCTGTGTCGTGTGTGTGTATTTTATTTTAACTTTAAATTTACATAGTAATAATATTATAATATATCATGTGGATAAGATACTATATCTTATAAATAATAATATTATATTGATATATATATAACAATAATTAAAATATAGAAATAACAGGTGCAAAATTTTAAATAGTTATTTTATTAGTGAGTATTTATTTCCATGGACAATACATAAATGATCTGCATCAATTTGTAAATTAGGTATTGGAAATTATTAAATAATATAACAATTATTTAATATATATAATATATATTATATATATAATAATTAATATTTTTATATATATATATATATAATATATTATATATTAATATATATTAATTAATTTTACTCTGTATATAATATATATATTAATTTAATATATTATATTTATATATTATTATTAATAATTAATATTAATATATAGATATATTATATATATATATTATAATTTTATATTAATATTTTAAT
This sequence comes from Trachelipus rathkii, assembly GCA_015478945.1. NCBI lineage: Eukaryota > Metazoa > Arthropoda > Malacostraca > Isopoda > Trachelipodidae > Trachelipus > Trachelipus rathkii. The sequence continues at coordinate 24,590 of JABUQX010076696.1, read as the reverse complement.
TTTTATTATATTATATTAATATATATATATAAATATTATATTATTATTATTATATATGATATTATATATATATTATAATAATTAATATAATTATTATATATATATATTATATATTTAATATATTTATATATTTATATATATATATTTAGTAACTATATATTAATATATAATTAATAATATATTATATTAATAATATATTATATATATATAGTTTATTGGATAAATAATATATATTATAATATCAATTGCCCGATATTCATCAGTATAACGGTTGTCAACAGTAGATATAGGGATTATATACAGATAAACTAAATAAAATTAATATAGTGGAAAAAAACCTTTGAAGATTATTATGTTAAATTTATTTTTTAATTTTATATTTTAAATATCTGTCAATTTGTTTTATAATATATTAGCTATAATATTTTTTTAACCATGGGTATTTACAGATAACTATACTTATTTTTATCGATATATAATATTATGATTCTGCTTGATATTACCAGTAGATTTTTTGTAACTCTTATAATGGATAATCACATTCACTTATAAGTACTTGAATTTATGGAAATCCAGTAACTAATTAAACGTATATACAAATCACACACTATAATATAGCTGAAACAAACCTATAATCATTTAATAGCATCTCAGCTATACTTGAAACTAGATATATCAAATTTATTAAAAAAGATTAAATTATAACATTTAATTGTCAATGCTACGCAGTAGTACAATTAATATATATTATATACATGTGTTTACAATAATAGAGTTGAAATCATCATATGTCAGAAACCTTAATTTTAAAATTATCATTTAAATATTGATAATATTTTAAATTATATTTTTTTCTTTTTTTTTTTTTTTTTTTTTAATTTCAATTTTCTTACAGTTTGATTTTCAACTTATTTCCGTGAAAAGGTAAAAGTTAAAATAATAATTTGTTCGTAGTAAATCTAATTTATTTATAGATTGTCAATCTTTACTATTATTTTATATTCAATTAATTTCCATTCATAAATTATACATGGCCAGCTTTAGTCTTATTTTAAATTTGCATTTGCAATGTGAACATCTCCATGTGACTCTGTTATTCGTTTTAAAAACTAAAGAATTGGATCAGATTTAGCAAGGACTTTGTGCTATTCAAGTTTTTAAAGTTTGTTTCTGCATTTGATTGATATTTCAATTTAAAAGTAGTTCTAATTTTAAAGTTTAATTTTTCAGGGATATGATTTCGAATTGCTTTCAATTTTTGAAAATATATCATCTTTTTATTTTTTCAAAAGCATCAATTAAATTTCAGATTCTGAATTTATTGCTTATGTTATCTATCTAAATGTTGCGACAGTGTCATACTGAAATTACAACAGGATTTCATTTAATAGAAGCGGTTCTACCAGTTGTCAAGTGACTGTGAGATGCACCCCAAAACACCCCCAATGCAACAGAACCTTAATATAAGGACTTTTATAATAATAAAAATAAATAATAATAGTAATAATAAGAAATAGAATAGGATAAGAAAAGACTAAGAGGAGGATTAAAGCGTGATCTTCTAGAAAATATTACGAAAAGAGGTTTAAAGTAATAAAATAAGAATATACTATTCCAGTAACAGGGGTAAAACTTATGTGGGAAATGAATGATAATAATAATAATATTAATAATAATAATAATAATAATAATAATAATAAAACAACAACAACACATACAACAACAACAACACAAAGGCTACAACAACAAACAACTGAGACAAGCAGAAGACAAACGAACAGGCAACAACAAAAGACACACAACAACAACAACAACGAACACAACCGCAACAACGTAACCAAACAAAGCCAATACGCAACAACAAGATCACAACTAATTCTAAGTGAATACAAATCACCATGAAAACTCATGTGTAATCCAGACTTACATAAGATCAACCTCACTCCTGTAGTCATATTCATCAAGACATGAAGTGCGCTATTCTTTATATCTGTGCATCGGTTAGAGAATCTCTCGCTCGAAAGAGTAAGTGTATAGTAATGTAAATTAATAAATAATAATAATAATAATAAGTAATAATGAATAATCAGCGTTTGCAATGTCTTCTCGATTGTTAAAGAGTCTGACAGGGTATACCGCGACCATAATGCACACAAACACGATGAGTGTGATATACCTAAAGCGTGATATCAGCATTTAACTCTCGTTAATAAATACATAAGACGGTCACCAATATTTATTGACGCGCGTACAATTTAGCTCTCATTTTATTGAATAGTAAAAAATATAAAAATATGTGTATTTAAAAAAAACTTGAATTGTACTATAAATATATTAGTATATATATATATGTATATATATATATATAATTATATATATATTATATACTATATATATATATATAATGAGTTATACTCTAAAATAGAAAATAATAATAGATAATAGATATAGATAATAGCAGATGATAATCAGATGTCCTTTCTAAAAGAAGTAATATATATAGTATATTACAGTGGCGTATCCAGGGGGGGGAGCCAGGGGGGCCATGGCCCGTCCCGCAGCGGTCACGAAATTTTCTAGACACGCTAAAAAATGTTGATAACTAATCATAGCATATTTATAATGAAATATAAAGTAGCAGAGGTTAAAATTAATTTCATAGTAGCTAATTCAGTGGCTTGTCAAGAACAAATTTCTCATGTAAAGAGCCCTTGTTAAATATCTAACTTGGGACCTCCATGAGAAAATGCAACTATTAGAATTTTCATGCAGATTGTTTTGCGATTATGTCGTATATAAGCCGTCCTTAGCTGGGTATTGTAATATAGACCTAGTACAAGAAATTAGAGCAAGTTCCAAAAACTACAGACCCAACATTCTTACTTCCGACCACAAACTTATTATTGGCACATTCATTTCTATACCATTTTTGGTGATTTAATATCAGCAGGTGTAGTGAGTAAGAGCTTTTTAAAAGACCTCTCACAAGAAGCCACACATCTATCTTCATTCCTTGCATTTGTCATTACCGAATCAGGAGTGATAGATGTGACAGTATGCAGAAGATATCAAATAAAGCATTGATGCAAAGCACTGTTACAAGAGAAGGAAGTATCCTGCAATATGCCTAATATAGGATTAGTAAAAGAGCCTCGAATGGGAATTTAGTGAGCAGTTGAAATGACATCACAGCAAAGATCGTCCAAAAAACAGCAATAGACGGAATAGTTTCTTTTCGCAGCCACAAATTCTACACTGATTTACATCATTGTTGCAAATACTTTCAAAATTTTACCAGTGGTCTATGCTTCAGTAGGAAAAAAAGCAGTTTTTCAACATCTTACTCGTTTGACAGTCATAATTCGCAGAGAACTACTACTCCTCTCGCGAAGTTGTAAATGGTCTACTATTTGGAAGCTCCCTCTGCTACATCGAAATATTGACATAAAAAACTGAAAGATGCTATCTCGGATTTTACTCCATCTCATGCCGGCATCATAGCAAAGATCTAAATCTAGATTTAGATAAGATGAGTTTTAGTTGGGAGGGTTCCAAGGTACATTTTTTTTTTGTTGTTAAATATATATGTTAAATTACTCCCATTTTTCTTAGAATAAATTTAATTTTATATATATATATATATATATATATATATATTAATATATACTATATTAATATAATATATATATGTATATTTTATATTATTAATTTAGTCACACAGTGAGAGAGGCGAATATATAGTGATTTGTAGCATTAAGCGAATTATATAAGTGAATTAATATTAGGAAAGTTTAGTAAAATAAGGGAATTATTATGACGAAGGTCATCATTATTTTAAAGACGAGATATTTTTGGTCTGGCTCACGCCCCACGAAATAGGATTCTGGGTATAGCGCCGACTGTTATATATATATATAATTATAGTTAGATAATATAAATAAATAGTAAATATACTGAATATTCATATCTATATTAATAATATATTAGGATTTGATAGTAACGATACTACCTCCAATTACGGGAATATAATAATAATTATCTATATTACCAGATTCATCCTATTATTATATATAGTATATAGTATATTATAATAAATATATCTCTCTCTCTATTTAATAATAATTTAAAAAATAAAAATGGTTATGATTATAATGTGGACGAGTTTCTGCAAAGCCCATACAAAGTTAACAAGAAGAATAATTAGTAATAGTGGTTTATTTAAGAGTTGATAGCCACTTAATTGCATTTAAGAAGTCAAGATTGATTCCGTAATTTAGAACCCAATTACGGATTAAAATATCCAGTCTATTAAAAAAATTATCTTTCTGGATACACCTCACCCCGACGGAGGCCTTTAATTTTCTCTATATATAATACATAGATCACAGTGAAAGGTCAAACTGAGATTTAAAAGACATGATAATAGAACGGATATCGAAGGAGCATAGATGAAATATTCTGCATTGGATTGAGTAGCAGAACTCTTTGTGTATATAATATAAAAGCATATAAGGAGGTAAAATTTGGTATAGATACCTCTATATATATGGCTTAGAATTAGTTAATATGATATATATTATGAATTGGATATATTAGAAGTTATATAGATGTTGCTAAGGTTGAGAAGTAATTCTATTAATGTAAAAAATAAAAGTTTATCATATTAGATCTGGGTTGAGAGATATTGGCAGAAAATGGATAGAAAGCTATTGACAGCGTCTCATGTGCTAACTATAAATATATTATATAAAATACTATAACTCATATATATTGATATCAGATAATAATATGATAAAGTAAGTCGCTTATTCCATCAACCACCACGCCGCTATTATGCTAATACTAGCTACGACTTGATATAGAATAAAGCTAGACATATATAGTATAACCATATATTAAATAGTATAAGAAGGAGGATAACTACTCTAAATAGATAGTATATTATAATATATATATATATAGATATATGTATATATAATATACGATCAAAGAATTGGAATATCAAGATATGATTATAACACAGAGAATAAGGAGGGTATAGACTCTCTCTCTCTCATGACAGTGGTGAACTCGTAGTATTGGACTCAATTAGTACCTCTAGTAGTCAATATATATTTGACTTTGGAGTATGTCAAGCTATTATTATATTATATATATATAGTACTTAATATTATATATATATATACTGTCGTAACCTCAACGCTAATAAGTATTTTACTTCCCTCAGTCATATATAAGTTCCTAATAAGCTCTGGATAATAATACCTAATAAATTCGGATAATATTTATTTAAATGATATAGTGTATAATCAGTATAATATAATAGCTAGATGACAGAATATAAATTAGATAATAAAGTTATTATTGTTTGTTATAATTAACTACTATAAGTTAGTGACAGAACAATCCGGACCACTGGAAGCCTTTTTCGATATGAAGGATAGGTTATTAGTCTGAAATGTGGAACTATAGTATATAATGTTATGTGAAATAAAAGTTCTCGGAAAACACGTTCGTAAATTTCAAGTCTGTAGGAATGATATAGAGGGGTGAGGTCACCCCGAGATAGCGTTAGCTCAGCGTTACTGACCGTCGTTTATTAACCTTATATTGCTTTCTCAACGTAAGATTGTTTAGCCTAACGGCTAATCATCGATACACAGGTGTTCTCGATGCGTACGTATAGATAGGAGCGCGGCGCCGCGCGTAGTGCGCATATCAACATACCATTATTATTATTATTACGTCGAAGATTCGATTCTCGAAGAGAATCGAATTTGAGTCGATAATAAACGTTACCCTGTTAAGGATCTGATTTTTTATACGCCTACTACCAACTTTGCCTTCGCCGAGGTTGCTTCTCTTCGAATTCCGGTTTCTGAAGTCTCATATATATATATCTATGTGAGTTTAGATAGTTATGGAGTTGTGGGTTTAAAAATATTTTGAAGGATAGCGATTATATATGGGGATTGAAAGCTCATACGGAGACGTTGAATATATACGTCCTCCTTGGCTCACCCGATAAAGGGGCCCCCACCCCTCTAAAAAAAAAAATTAAATAAATAATTCTTAAGAAGAATTGAACTTGGAGGACAGGGTAGATGGGATTCGGAGTCTGGAGACGTGAGTGGATCAAAGGATATTCTCGTGACTTCGGATGTCCAGAGGACCTCAACGGTGAGGTGGGATTCCCCCTATGATATACAATAGAAAGAATGAAATGATCTGGATTAGTGCAAAACAGAGTAATGATAGAAGAAGAAGAATAAGGAAGAATGTGAGAGAGGAATAAGAGGAATGAGGAAAGGAAGTAAGAATTGATTAGAAGAAGAATGAAGGAAGGATTCAGGTTGGTTAGTGGCACCGGTGCTGGAAACACTGCGGTGCCGAGTTAATTAATAGTAACAGTGTATATTATAACATGGTACAATGTTGGTGTCGTTATATAGGTTATGGGTCATGTATAGACTTTCGTTAAAGTAATCCCCTCTTTACATCAGACATTATTTTAATATAATTATTATACTAATTAAATTCCATATAGAGCCATTAAGTAATATAAAATAAATAAAATATTTTCAGATTCTACTTTACTTGATATCTCTCAAATCTTAAGTATCGTGCTTTAAACTCGAACCTCACCTTGACAAGCAGTAGATCACACGAATAATCATAACACACCATTTGCTCAGTCTCTATCCATCATAGCCAGCCAGTCGGAATAGTCCAGAGCCTTGATCTATTTTGATCTCCATGATCATATGAGATCAATGGGATGTTCGAGTAATCATTTTGGATAAACCATGTAAACAATACAATCAAGTTCTTTTAATAACAAATCTGAAACAAATTAGTTGAAAGTAACAAGTTTTCACATAAATGAAAAGCCGATGTACTGTAGCATCATCGAACTAAGAAAATAATGTTACAAAGACAAACCTATCACCTTAAACACGAATATTAGTGTTACATAACAAGGTTCCACATTTTTTATTTTTAAAAGGTAGTTTAAAGATAAACATTTCCAGTATTAATTTGTATGACATTTTATCTTAAATTTCTCAAACGCATCTTTCGATCTAACATATCAGTAACTAGTTTATTTACTATTATGTAATGGAATGTTTGTCAGTACAGCATTGGATAATTGCATTATAACTGGATAACGTAATATTAGGAACTCTACATCTATTACTTTCACTCATAAAAGCTAATACTTGCTTATTTAATATGAGAAACATTGCTGCATTTATGAAGCCTTAAACACGAAATCCTGTTTAAGCCTTAACCAAAAGTTCCAAACTTTCAACGAGATAAAGTTAATAACATTGGGTTTATGACAAAAAATCGTTTAAATTACATCTTTCTTATTCTTCTGTAGCTACATCACAATTAAATTACTGAATAATAAATTTTTACAAAACTAACACCTCTCCATGTATAATTTTACATCTCTCTCAACCTTCATCTGTGTTAATATTCCTAATTATCTTTGAAGTTTTCAATCGCAAATTTTATAAAAAAATTAATGCTTGCTCTACATCTATTCTATATTCTTCCGTAGCTACATCACAATTAAAACGTGAATAATAGCCGTAACTCAGTTTCAATCATGCGTTATTTAAATCAGACGAAATGAAACATACACAGCTACACACATATACAACTTGTGTACCTTTAACTAACATCTCAGAGGTTACACACTAAGATAAAGTCAACATAAACATAGGTATGCAAAACGTAATCACTATGATACTAGGGCTTTTTTCGAACGTCATATCTCTTGACACTAAAAATAATAACGTTAATACTTACAGATGAATGACTGAGAAACATTGCTGCATTTATAAGTCCTCAGTCAATACTCTCTAACAATAAAAAAACAATGCGAATTAAGCACTAACTATAACCTAATTTGCTATCAATCAACACTTAAGGTCCTATACAACAAAGTAAAGTATTTTTACTCTATGTAAAGCTAAACTATTTAACATAACGTACTTAACACACACACAACAACTAGACGAATAAACCCAGCTACCATACAACTAGTAAACAAGTGAAGCGAACCATATGGACTGGATTTTCACTATAAACATAAGTTAATCCTATTAACCAGATACTGTATTTTCATTCGCATAACCTTGCCATACCAGTTATATTAATACCTATACTCGAGAGTAAATGAGAACAGGATACAAAATTAAGGGATGTGTTAGGATATATCTCTTTAGTTTCTAGACTTCCGACCGCCTGTCTCTCTCAGAAAGATAAATACTCCATATATAAAGACATTGAAAATTGATTTTTATGTCATATAAAATGACCATTTGCAATAAAATGTGTATGCAACAAAGAAAATATATGCTTATTATTCTCTTTTGAACCCTTCTCTGTCAGTTGAATAGACATGTCTCTCAATGCCTAACGCACGATCCATTTTGTTATAACGATTAAAAGATCATAAATGACACATCGTCTTGACACATATATCGTCAGTCTCTCGTGAAAGAATATCTAAACAATATACAAGATCTGTAGAGAATGCTCAGTGCATGATAGTCATCTGTAACAATGATACCTAAAACAAATGTCCTTTACTCGACTAGGAAATACGTAGTGCTTTTTAATAGATCAACCCTAGAATTAGTTCATGAAGGCTTATTATTCTTTCATACTAACTCAGATATGATACATGTAACACAAGGTACTTTGCACACGTTACGTAATGAACCAAAACAGTTCAAAGGGTATATTAATCTTGTGTTTAAGTGACTACATCGAAACAAACAACCAACGTACATCAACAAACCAACACACCAATTCCTCAGTCCACAATAACAACAACATATCAGAACGATTAACAGCACAACACAAAGACACAACATCAAACAAAGCCAAACAGACAATCTTAAAATGAAGTCATTATAACTCATTACTCTAAAGAGTACAAAAATAAGTTCTTTCTTTAGACCACAAACCATGACGATTTGATATATGTCGGGTTAACAGTTTGGTATTTATATCTCACGTTCAATACGAAGCTAACATATGAGTCATTAACCAGAATAAAAAGAATTATCAATGCATACACTCAACAAACTTTTAACAACACTTTCATAGCTAGAATATAAATCAACTATCAATTAATACAAAAGTTACTAAATATTACTCTCAGCAGTAAAAAAGTACTAGCACGCGTACATAAACGTAAAACCATTTGCACTAATTTTCAAGCATTAATCCTAACTATAAAAAATCATAAATAGTTAATTAAATTTACTAACATAACTCACTGATTTATACGTTAAGCATTTACTGTAGGTATCTATTCCGGATATAAATCAATAGTGCAACATCAAAACTGAGTTTACTACTTTATATTAAATAACCATCGAAACTATATATAGCTATAATATAATAAATAGTTTCATTAATAATATAATGAATACCTGCTATTAATAATGATAACTATAAGATAATAGATGAATCATAACGAGAACAAATCATAATCACAACATAAGCACGAATAAAAGTGTGTTATACATAATCAAATGTATCCACACTTAGTCAACCTTGATAAAATTATATAAACATATATTTATACAAATGATAACCCTATAGATAGGCCTAACTGGTTAATTAGTGACGAAGGTTAAACGTAGTAATTTTTACAATGAAATGGCTGAAGATAGTTACAATCAAATATTTTAATCATATAATATTCTTAGTCCATATATATATTATATCATACAGACCACGAATTTGCCAGAAAATAACTAAGTATTATTATGTTTTATATTAATACACTAATTAAATAAGTCTTTATATATATATATATATAATACCATTCAATAATAATTAATTGCTAATACGTACCATAACGTTTTAATTACATTAAATAAGCTAACTAATATAACATAATCTGATGCAAGAATTATAAGTACCAACGACAAACCTAATACACACCATACGTACGAATAATAACTACTATATCATTAAATACATAACTTCCACTTAAAGCAGTAAAATAGTTTATATACTAACCACTTCACATCAAACGTACCTATTCAACTTTTTTATAAGCATATATCTAATAATACTAATAAATCAATGTTACTTATTCTTATCATTATATAACAATATAAATATAAACTATTTATACAAATATAAATTTCTATGAATAAACATAGCTAATTTCATCATTAACTGACAAAGGAATATAAATGCTATAATCGTACAAATTTTATTTACATAAGACTAATTCAGTTAATATTTATATACATAAAATATAATAATAATACAACAATCCACCTCGCGTTGATATAATTAAGTATACTAAAATCCTGTAAATAAATTCCTCATTATATCAATATAGTAAAGTGTAGTCTTAATTTATTTTTTGTATTAATTCTTTCTGATTATTCTCCTCTTTTTCTTGTCTATTATTTAAATGTTTCTTGTCATCCTCTCAAACAACTAATGGTCGACTTAAACAAACTGACCTCTCATTCAAAACTGCGCGCAAATCTGGCAAGAAACCGATGGAACTTATAACCACATTTCAAGTGATCAGGCATCGTTTAGTGTGAGTACATCAATGACCTATGAGTAAACATAGACATTAGCAGAAATTCTTAGGGGCAAACTAAACATTCCCAACAAAAACTTACCTTAGAGCTCACGTTTCTATACTATGACAATTCATCGCGTCTTGCTTACACACAGATTATATTATTCTATATAACGCAAAAGAAATCTCTAATCATTCCTTCTAACAAAGAAGCCAAGCTCATACTCATGTCTCTCTTATTGTTTAAGTAAAAATTGATTTGAAGGAATAACACGGTACCTAACTTAAGTTATATTAAACAAGATTTGCATGTTAATTGCATGAGAGGTATCATACAGCAAGCACAGATATCTGCCGAGAAGAAAAACCAGGAGGGATGCGCGATTTGTAACTCTCACACGATTTAAGGAGCACAGAGGTAACCTGAAAAATTTTTATCTTACCCTATTTTAGACCTCTTCCCCCCTTTCAGAAAACTAGCAATTAAAACTGGTAGATTTGCAAAACAGCGGCATATAGAGGGGGTTGCGGAGTTTGCTAGAGTGGACACTGATAGACAGCGACTGACATTGAGACACCACCAGAGAGAGTGGGCAATGAGACCCATTCTCGAGCAGTCCCCCGAGGGGCGCTCTCAAGCGAGTAAGGGGCGCAGCCCTTTGGCGGTGTAGCACCCTAGATGTAAACTCGCTGTGACCCCCTTCAGGGTGACTCCTCAGCATAAGATGATCAAGTCTTCACTCGAAATACCTCTTATTGGTGCCGACAGGTCTCTACGCACAGTTATCGCTCGCTTACAGTGGCTTTGACTAGTTGCTCATCGTATGTCTCGCTCGGTGATGTCGCGTGTTGTGTCAAATACTATACCATGTTTGTTAAATTGATATTTTCTGAAAGGGGGGAGAGGTCTAAATAGGGTGGGTAAGGATAAAAAACGTAGATTTCAGGTTACCTCACTGGACAAGGCGTATGAGGTTTGTAACAAAGGGTGGTCCCTCTCCCTCCTGTGGTGTCTCTCGGGAAGGTAGTCTGTGAGTTGCTTTCATAGATGCTTCTGAATCTACAGCTGTGATATACCTCTCTCATGGTCGCTTAGTTACGGTACCGTTATAGATATGATATAAATGAATTTACGTATGACAAATTGTTAAAATAACACTGATTTGTTAGAGGAAATGATGAAGTGTTCTTGTAAGACCAATACATCGCCGCTTACTGTGGCGTGCTCACGATGAATGATATATAGAATAAGAGACGGTGAGGCCGGTCAATTGAGTTAAGTTTATGTTGGTGGTGAACTAGGGGAGATGTACAAGATGTTGAACGCTCTTAGCCTCTATGATATTTTAAGCTACATGTCTCATGTTTTATGGCCTCATTAGTGTCCTAAGATTGATGTCCTCTACTCCCCTCAATAACCGCAGTGAACAGGCTTTGATGAAGATCAGGTGTTAATCAGTGGTTCCAGCATGTTGGATATCTTTGATATTGTGAAATTCGGCATTCAGCAGTTCTCTATACACGGGCCCTTTGGTTAGATGATGGGCATTATATTACGATGTTGCTGATATGACGCAGAAAGTAGTTTGGAGCTACTATCCGAATGACAATTGATTCGAGTCGTCGTGGTATCATGTATGTACATTTGCATTAAGTAGGTGAATTTATCAGTGATGTTAGACTGCGTAGTTATTCGTACAGCGCCAAAGGTGATGATCTCTGATGAAAGAATTTTTTGTTAAGTATTTACGAAGTTGATGTAAAAAAAAATTAAAGGTCTTCGCTATAGCGATTATCTTATTCTTGTGTTTCTGTGTATTTCCAAGATGGTAGACAAGCGTTTATGCGCGTTATAATTTTTTTGTGAATTTAGAACCTCATTACCCGCATGTCTACATATGTAATTAAACTATTTGAATATGTTAAGATAGCTTAAAAAAGTGTGTAGGTTACGTTCTTGTGACGAAAGTGGTTACAGGTACTTTACTAGCTGTCTCAAGGTGTGGAGAGTGTGTGTGGTAATTGTTAGTAGTGTGTTCTCCGTACGGATATGCGCATATGGTAGTGTTTTTTGCTTTGTACATTTAGTCATTCTTATAGTTCTAGTTTATAGATGTGCCTGTTAAGCTGTATTAATGTAAACTGTTTTGTTACGTTGCATATATATTCTATATGGGTCAAAACAGTGTCAGTATATGAAGAGAAGCATATGTTTACGATAGTGTATTTTGGATAAAGTTAAGTTATGAGCTCTCTACACGGTATTCGCGTCTCTCGGTGCATGTAATAGATAGAATTTATGTACAGGAAGATTATGAAGATAATTATCTTGTTTTATTATACGAATGTGTCGAATGTGTATAAAAATTATACTAGACGTGTGAGAGTGATATAGTTATGCTTGGAATAAGAGTAGTTTATGAAGTTTGTAGGTTACGTTTAATTATGTTAATAAGCCCCAACATGTATCAAAATGCACGGGACCTACTCTGTACAATAACGCTCATTGTTCTTATGCTGTGTATTTATTTTATGCGTAGTAAGTTGTGTTCGTTTGATCGTTGTACATTATTTTCTTAGTTCATATGATGTAATATATCTTTCATTAATATGAAAAACCTTGTTATGTTAGCATTTATTCGCTGGTTAGTATATAAGAACTCATTTTGTGCTATGTTTATTCGAAATGATACCCGAGGTTACGTAAATCAGTTGTTAATGTAAAATTAACATTGATATGTAGAAGATATGCTTGAAAAAGTTGGGTACGAATAGGCCAGTTTATGTAATCTTAATTGTTACGATCCAGTTATGAATAAATAATGTAATTTGTTTGTAATAGCTTTAATCTATTATTATGAACCAAACTTAATGTCAAGTTTATTACTTATTGTTGTTGTTGTTTATTATCGTTGTTTGTTGTTGTTGTTGTTGTTTATTGTTGTTGTTTGTTGTTGTTTGTTGTTGTTGTTGTTGTTGTTGTTGTTGTTGTTGTTGTGTGTTGTTGTTGTTAACGAGAATATATATACCCCTCTTGAACTGATATGGTTCATTCGTACGTTGTATCTTGTTTACTTCTTCTGATTGGGTTCGAAAGAAAGAATCTCATTACCTATTAGGGGTTGTTTAGGCTTACGATTTCCGTCCAGTAGGACATTTTTTTCGTTGTACTTTGTACATTCATCTCCTCGATCTCGGACGCTTGTTGTGATACTTCACGAGGAGTTTTCGTTATTCCACGATGTGTCATTTATATTAATCGTAAACCGAATTTGGTGACTGGCTACATTGCTTGATATTCTGCCAGAGGTCAAATTTAATAAAAGTAGTGCATCCTTTATGCAAATGAGTTTAAGCATAAAACATTTTCATGTTTAGAGTTTGTATTTTCTAGGAGGGGGGGGTCTAAAAAGAGATAAGCCTAAAAACTTTTACTTTTGATTCGTCTTTATCGTTAGGTATTATATGGGTTAGGGCAAGGTTATGATGAAGTTTTGGGTAAATATTACTATGGTTAATGTAAAAATTCCACGCATATGTTCGCTTTATGATAAGTTGTTAATGTTAGAATGTTTATTCGATCTGTGTTGGTGTTGTTGTTAGTACGTTATGTTCATAGTTTAGCGTTTACATAGAGTAAAAACTTTTACTTTGTTTGTTCTTTACCCCTTAGGTATTATGCAGGTTAGGTAAGGTTATTGCTAATTTTTTTTTTTGTTAAAATATTACTAGTTAATGTAAAATTAACAGTGTCAGTGTAAGATTAACGTTTTTATGTTAGAGATATTTGAAAAAAGTAAGATAGGGTTACGTTTTGCATACCATTTTAGTTGCTTTACTGGTGTTAAGTGTGGACTTTGTTAATGTTAACGTTTATTTGTGTGTAAGTGTGTTAGGTTTGTCTTTTGTTGCATTATTTTCTTAGTTCATGTTACGCTTGTTAGCTTTATGATGTGGACTTTATATGTTAGAGTATATTTCGTTGATCGTATATTAACCAATGTGGTGTTGCAG
>JABUQX010076696.1:0-5000 GCA_015478945.1 Trachelipus rathkii | reverse complement strand
ATACCGCAAGGTATCCATGGTGGCTATCTACGTTTCTGCGTGTAATTTGCACAAAGATCCCCTTTGTGGTGCGCAGTATTATACGACGTGGTGAGCGTGGAGTTGGTTTAATTCGGGACAGGTAAAATGCTTCTCTACAGAAATTTAAAAAATGGTTTGGTTCTTTTGTGATAAGATATATCGAATCATAGCTCTGGGGTTCGGCGCTTGTATTCGGTCGTATTGATATATTTTTTGATTATTTTGAATGGTCGATTATGACCGATCGTCGGATTTCACAAAGATGTAGATATCTTCGGACCTGACCAAAGTTGGATACAGTTTTTTATGCATTTTCGGTGTTAATGAGGAAACAGTGTCGTCGAGCGTCAGTCGCGTTCTTGGAGGTTTTTCTATCGGACCAGTATGATTACGCTTTGTCGTTGTGATGCGATATGTTTCGCTTTATATGGTCGAAGTTGTGAATATTCGACTGCTGTATCTCAATGTGATTTATAGTATAGCTCTTCGATAAATACAATTTTTCTTATTTATGCTACTGAACCTTTGTCTCGATGTGATTTTACTCTTATATATTTGTTTTAGTTACTATGTTATTTCTGATTTTCTAAGTTGTTAATGTAATTTAGAAAGTATGCATATCCGATGTCTTTCTGATAGTTAAACTTCATATTTGTCTGTTGTTATCATTTTTTTCATTCTTATAATGAATGAATTTCGTTCAGAACTCTTGTGTGCACTTGTTACTTTCGCGCTCTTGTGTTTCTATACTCCTTGTATAATATCACAAATAGAATGTATATTGTTTTGTATGCAAATCTCTAATTTCTTACAAATATTCTGCACTCTCGTTTAGTGTTTAATTTTCTCACATTATTTCAACAGCAATGATGGGAATTAAAATTATGATTTTTGCTTATTTCTTTGAGTTGATTCATATAAAATATTTTTATATATGTTGAATATTTTCTTTTAATTCTGTCAAACATTAAGTTAATCTAAAACCTCTGTTAATATTGCATCGTTCTGATTTATTTAGTTGTTATACTTCTCTTTGTATATTCAGAAGACGCAGGTCGTGTCTGCTATTAACTCGTTACCACCGAATCATTTTTTCGCCTGCGATTTAGGCATGAGAATAGGCAAGTTATGATTTGTTTTCTTTGTAAAATATATAATATCGTATCTTATCTTCATCTTCCGAATTCGACGAGGACAAAATCGAAATGGAGGAAAATGTGAAAAATCTGGCAAGATTTTAGCGATGAAGGTCATCTTGACACGAGTCCTATTCAGAGATTCTTTTCAACAGGCAGGATGGAATTCGAAAAGAAGCGGTGAATTATTATTGTTCTTGTGCTCTTCGATTTGATATGAATGGGTTGACGAAAAAGGGAGGCCTAAGAATTAAACTTGTCGACCACGTTTATGCTATTCGATTAGGACAACCGTAGAAAAAAATCGCTATTATGTGGCCTTCTTGGAAAATGTAGAAATCGTAAAGAAACGACGAAGGCGAATAACTACGTTGAAGGCCCCGGCGAGTATATGGTCTGGAACAGTGTTTTTTCCGATGAGCTCTGATGTGGCTGTCAAACGCGAAGTAAGTTGGGCATGGGATACGATTTCGAAGGTTTAGAAGTTTAGACTTTTCTATTAGACGAGCCGCGAAATGGTTATTTTTAAGGATTAAGGAAGTATGAAGAAAAACGATATCAACTGATTATTGCCATCGAGAAGCCTTAGAAGATCGTTGAAAGGGAATTTCACAAATTCCAGAATGATAAGAAGTATTAAGAGCTAAAGTTACAAATGGAAGGTAAACTAGTGCAAATCGTCTACAGGCATAGGGCGAAGAGAGAAGAACTAGTCGAAATGAGAGGAATGGGGTGACTCCTATAATTTTGAGTGTGTCGGAACTCTTTCTTGCAAAAAGATGTTGCGATATTTTAAATAGCGAACCGGAAATATTTGTTGACAATTGGATTTTTCGACGAATTGGCGGGAATAAGGTTGCGATATTCATCCATTAGAGAAGAATTTAACTACATTATGTGGATTAATAACGTGATCGAGGGTAATGCGTTATGCAGAAATTGTGGTCCGTTGTTTAATTTAAAGAGGATAGGTAGTTCGTTTTTAATCTCATAAACATGGCGCTACAGCAGTTGGCGACTCTTCTAAGATTAGTTGGCCGCAAAAGGGGTGAAGACCTAGAATTTTGGCGTGAATTTATTGTAAGCGTCGGAGGAATTTATTTCAGCAACTACTTACCTATATTAAATTTCGAGATCGTTTAGCAAATGCGATATTGTTGCAGCATAATTTAGATATGCATTAGAAGTCAGTTGGTTGATTTTAAATTGGAAAGTAATTAATATGATGATAATATGATTCAAAATGAAGTCTTTCTTCTGATGTATGACACCGCGTAATTGTTTACTCAGGTAGTAGTGATGTTAGATGCTGCCAATCACTGAGATCACATAATTTCATGCAAGGTTGACATCTCAGTCGTTATTAAAAGGTGGGACTAGTTTTCAGAAGACTCTTAACGGAAGATCGTGAATGAAAAAGCGAAAATCGTAAATACAGTTTTGTTCTCTCGCATGCGGAGGTATGTAAAGGAGTTTATGTGGCTATTTATGAGCTATATGGATGGGGGTGCTCAGATATGCCAATTACACACGAGTAAGTCGTGGCGAATGAAAATGGAAAAGAAAATAATCCAATCCTGGGATACGAGCATTTTTAGAAACCAATTGAGAAAGAGTATTAGAAAGATCAACGGTTCCTTGGAATTGAATTTACGCAACGTTTGTCAATTTAACGTTATCCTTCAAAGAAACGAAAATGTAGATACCCTTTCTCCAGTTTTTAACTCCGCGTTTCTAACGCCGCGTTTTAAGCGCTCTTATAGAAGGGGGGCCTTTTCTTTACAAGTGTTTTCTAATTCCAAAAAGTTTTATTCTAAAATAAAGAACGATTATTTTGATAGTTTTACAAGTACAAAGTCTAGGATTCTAGACTCTAGAACGCGTTTTTAAAATATGGTAAGAATGTAAAATGGATATTTTCGATGATTTAATTATATTTGTCGCGTCTCTCGAATCTGGAAAAGGTCTAATTATTTTGCGATGGGAACGTATCAGCGCTGTGCAAGATTTTTTAATATCTTCTGAATATATCGTTCTTTTGGAAAGGGGATTAGAAGATTTAATTTCGGATCGATACAGCGGCGAATAAATTTATTTCTATATATGCATTTATTGAGACGACTCTAGATACTTGGATAGACATGAATTTTCACCGACTGTTCAAAGAAGATTAGTCGTGTGAATAGTGAATGAGTTTTACGGAGAATTGATTAATATTGGAAAGTTTTGATTAGTAAAGTATTGATGCTTATTCAATAGTGCAGAGATGCGTTTGCTTAAAGTGATTGGTTAGGTTCCATTGAGTATTGGCGCAATATCGGAGGTCGGAAAGAGAATTATTATAGAATTTTGCTATTGGCGTCTCTGTGTTTTATAGTATGCTAGATTAAGATAGATCTCTTGCTTTTATTAGTATTGATATTTTTTTCTATTATCAATATATTATTAATACTTTTTGCGTGTAAGAGCTGCTCAGTGCTCTGTCGGGGTTGCCCATATATAAAATATATTCCATTCTTGGCTTTTGATCTTATGGGGACTAGCTCGTCTAGTTGTATTTCATCTAAGATAACAGTTTACTGCTAGTTCGGATGTATCTCATGTGTCACTGTAGCTAGTTTGTTTACTAATCTGTGTAATATCATAGTTTACTGGTCGTGTTTAATCTTCGCTGTCGTTCTTTTAGCTCTTGTATGCTATGGCAAAAAATTTCGGTGTAATAATAACTATATATAATCTCTTGTTAATTCACACCTTGGTAAGTGCTCACTAAGATTTTTATTTTATGGCTGATATTTTTCTAATTTTACCACCCGTCTTTGTCTTATTAAAGTCTGTAGGAATCGTTTGACATTGTATGAAGCATACTTTACAATATTTAATAGTCGTCATAGTAGTATATCATTTGGTATTAAGAACTTGGGATTCTTTACAATATGTATATCCTGTCTTCTTTTAATTCATTAAAATACATTATTTTTTTATTGGTTTTTAGTTAAATAAATAAACAAATCTTTTTTGTCTCTCATTTCTTTTTTTGGTTCCTCTAGAATGATGGCAAGCTCGCTGTCTCTTACTAGTTTCTGTGTTCACCAATACCTAGTAAGGCGTAAGAATCGCAATGGAGCAAATAAAAGGAAATTTTTAATTAGCCTCGGAAGAGAGTTCAATTTAGCCCTCGTTTTGATGGGGCACAAGTGACCGTGGTGCGGGAATCAATACGTCTAGAATTTCGGGAGCGGATAGAGAGGATGGATTGAACTCGCAGAAAGCGATGGAGGAGAAGTCGTGAAGATTCTGCAAGATTATCGCGATGAAGTCTTCTTAAAGCCAATCCTTCAAGATTCCTTCAACGACGGGTGGAAGATTCTAGACTCAGCGTGAGTTATCATCTATTATTGATATTGGCTCTCTCGCTTTATGTTGATCATGTGATCGATTGAGACGGAAAGCAGGAAAGGAATTTAAGTGCACGCGCCTCTTTTATCGCGTTTTCGAATCGGACGAAAAAACGTCGCCATGCTACTCTGGATTTTTGGGAAATGCGGCAAAAAATCTGACGAGACGTGGTGCAAAAGTTGGAAATACTGCCATGTCTCGATCTCGGGTGTAGACAGCGAGCAGTTTTTCGATGATGTTCATGGGCTGTCAAACGCGAAGTATTAAGAAATGGCGACCTGTAGAAAGGTTTAAAGCTTTGACTTATTCTTTAGCGAGGTACGAAACCTTTTAAAGATTAACGAGCTTAATGAAAGAAAGACAATATGGGCCATTAGTGTTCGCATCGAGAAGCTAGAAATCATTAATTATGGTTCTAACACTCTCTCCCACGATGACTTTCTC
>JABUQX010076695.1:12500-38967 GCA_015478945.1 Trachelipus rathkii | reverse complement strand
ATAATTTATAATAATTAAATTAAAAATAAAATTATATAATATAAATATTATATATTAATTATATATATATATAAAATAATAATTATAAATATATTATAAATATATATAGGGAGCCGGAGCCGGAGTTGAAATCGGTGAGTGCTCGTGAATAGTCGGAGTCGGATAATATAGTAGTATGATAGTTTGACGATAGGGATAAGACTAGAGTTCGGTGATCATAAGTCGGAGTATGATAAAAAATCAATTCACTTACCAGGAAATCTGAATTGTATGTACTGCATAATTCGTAAACCTTAATTGTCAGTATAACGAATGTTTCGAACATCAATAATTAAATAATAATAAATATATAAATAATATAATAATAATAATTAATAATAATTAATATTTATAATAATAATAAATATAATAATAATAATATATTAATATAATATAATATATTAATAAATATTTATAATTATATATAATATTTTTTTATACTTATATTATTTTGAATTTTTATTTATTTTTTTATATATTATTTTATTCTCTTGTTAAATAGAATGTTTTAGGTCCTAAATCTACTCACACTTCTCGCAGCGCAATTCGAACGCCGTCCTACAAGAGCGCGAGGCGAGCACGAATATCTCTCGGCTAAGTTCAAACGGATTCCACTGCTCGCGGGGGCAGCTACCCCATAGAATCAACCTAGCATTACCAAAACTCGCCTGTAAACAGTTTAACATACTGAATATGTAGCCATATAAATCATAGAGATTTCATCAACGTTCTCACAGTAAACCGTCTTTCGAGAATATCACTGCTGTAAGCGCCTAACTACAGAGCAAATTTACCCAGCAAAGTGAGTTTTGAAGTTCTCTCGTGACGAGAGATTAAATACAGTTTAATTCGGCATGAAGATTGACAACATACTAGACTAATAATAAATCATAAGAAAACTAATCTACAAAATCTTGAAGAAGTAGCATTCTGAGTAGATTGTGATTATTAAAGAAAAAGCTTATTTGTAATAGTGATGATATATTACATCAGAAAGGATTGTTAAACTTCAAAAATCTATAAATAAGAAATCGGAAAAGTGTGAATTTTTAGCATGCTCTCATATAATCTACGAATGATGAACTTTTAGATCTAATTTGATTTTGCAACACCTCACTTGCGTTCCCAAACGATGAAGAAGTGTTAAGCATTGAGACTCTTCTCTGACAAAGTTGACTTACTACTCACAGAAAGTCGAAGTAAATTAGGAACAGAAACTTAAGGATAAATAGATCTGGGAATAATTATCTTCCAAATTCTAACACATTAAAAATAATCAAAAATAAGTTAATAAATTTGCTTATTTAAAGGATTTACAGATGCAAAGAAAAATCGCACTAGCACGAATGGCGGGTTCTAAGCGAGACAAATCGATCGTCTAATGTCTAGACTAATCGTATAGTACTTGAAGGGGAGAACAAAACAATTCGGTTTTGAGTGAGGGAATGATAATCAAGGCGAAGTCGCGTATATATCATTGATAAATCAAAAAATATAGTTTGTTATTGGAATTACACAAAGTATAAACGAAAATTAACATAAACGAAAGAGTAAACAAATTAATTATGAGAACTAAAATTTCGAAGAGTACCTCAGCTGGAAAACTATAGAAGTGCCAAGGTTTATGGGTTGTGTTATTGGGCAGAGATGAGTGAATTTTAGGTGTTAAATCATATCACCTCTCACTTTTCAATAAACGAAAATGTTCTCGATCTATCATGGATTGCTCTGTAAATCGCTAAAGAGCTTGAATGCGGAGGTACCAATCCTATGTAATTATGAATCCTTGTAAAAATATAACAAGACTCTGATTCAGGATTTAAAGAAGAACTTTACTACATAAAAATACTTCTGGCCGCTAAACGGCGCGAACTCTCTCTCTCTCTCTTATTAACATAACAGAAAGAATAATGATTCAACAGAGTGTGTAAGTTATATCAAATTTTGTAAGAGATTGAGGAATTGATCTCGTATTAAGTGTATATAAAGTGACTATTCTAGGAGTGCATCTCTATGAGGGTATTAAATTTTGTTTATAGGAGCAGTGTATAAGTACCTTGAAGGACCTTAAATTTGTATGAGCTCTACATTATTATTAATGGCAACTATGTATGTCTCTACTCTACTCTCTCTCACTGATATATTAGATTATATTGTGAAAGTAGTTGAAATTATTATCTCCAGAATTACGTATCACTCTCTCCCCATACAGAACTTAGAGTACTCTCTGCTCATGCTCTCTCTCTCTCTCTCTCATCTCGTCTCTCTCTCTCTCCTACTACTTCCCTCTCTCTCTCTCTCTCTTACTCTTCAACGTCGCGTCTGCTGCCTACTCTCGATAGATAGACTCTGTGGTGTGTATTTATAGATCTATATATTAGCTACTAATGGTAATGCAATACTTAGTAAGAATATGAGTAGGTAGAAAATAAAAAAGTCCGCAGTCTATAGCAGAAGTTTTCCTTTGGCCGGCTATATATCACTATAAAGTACAATAACTCCAATTGTAGAATGTGAGTAGTGAGTATTTATCTCTCATTATGACACATAAAATTGTCTAACTCGTTATATTTATTAAAAAAGATAAATGTATTATTCTATTTTATCTATCTAATGAAGATTGATTTATATCGATTATATATTTAAAAGATTTAAGGACCCATAACAGAGTATTTTTCGTAGTTCTTAGTTTCACTGATAAGGTTTTAATTGTCATTTCTTAATCATTAATTTTAGAGAGACTTCTCTCTCTCTCTTCAGACAGTCCAATTGTTTATTTTCACTCTCGAACGAATAAGCTAGAGTGATTATGCGAAGTTACAGTTCGTTGTCCTTCAGAAAACTACGCGCGAGTAGACCGTTTATATCTTACTCATTAAGTAGGGTGTTTGATTTCGGTAGAGAGGAAGATTTGATAAGAAGTATACTAATGATATATGTGGTTATAGGTTTATTATTTATTTAATAAATAATTTAATATTATTCAACTATAAATATAGGTTATTAGAGGTATATAATACGTAAACCCTCCTCACCTCATATCTAGGAATTTCTCATGTTACTACATATGTAATAGTAATATATATATATATATCTAAGCTCTATATATTATTAATCTATATATTTATATATAACTATATATATAGATAGTACATAATTAAGATACTGGAAATATTAGGAGATAAAGGTATAATATAATTATAAATCTTTTATTATATTTTTTCGATAAGTAATATAAAAGTAATAGTAGTATATAATGCAGTACATGAATTGAATAATTATATAGTTGAAGATATAAAATGTAGTAATGATATAGTAGGGTCTCTGTAAGTTCATATAATCGGCATTAAGATATATATACAATGCAAATACAAATTTCTTAAGATTCTTTAATGTGAACAGTGAAATATATCTAAGATTCATTAATGTGAATAAAAATTCCTCAAGAGTCAGCAATGTGAGCAAAATCTCTTCAAGATTCAGCAATAAGAACAAGAATTTATTATGATTCTGAAATGTGAGCAAGCATTCATATATACTGTAATAATTATAAGATTGTAGTCCTCAAGAGCACGAGCATTGGCTAAGTCTGAGTACTATATATACTTAAGAATGAAATTACGTATAAGCCTAGATATATTAGTGCTCTCGTAAAAATAATTCTGATATAATATAGGTATCCCATAAATTAAACCTAATAATATATATAAGTACACTAGTTTGGCAGTGGTGAATATTGAGATTAATAGGTGATATATAAGGTAGGTTAATATAAACCTCAAATAATAAGTATAATATATATAGATAAACACGAAAAGCATACATATAACATCACTTTATTGCCATATATTAACCCGGTATATTATATTACGAATGATTATTGCTTTTACTTTATATATATATTTTCTAATGCGCCATATACCATACGCAAGTCGTCTTCTTCTCATACGTAAGGTCCTAAGATGACGTAAAAACCTATTATAAAATATATCGTTATAATAATGACTGTCATAAGTATATATATATCTAGCCATTTTGTATAGATCCTCTCAATTTAAACGTACCAGTTTATGTGAATCATTAGTCATAAAAATTTATACTATATACTAGTATATATATATATATACAATATACTTAACTTTATTATTTATGGGTACTATTTATAACTGTCGCGCATTTTGATCTGACTTCTTTAATGCTTTATATACAGTATATTATATATTACATGTTATAATTTTAAATATCGGTTGGTAACTTTGAGTAAAATAAATATGGGTTCAACCCGAACCACTTATATGATAGAATACAAATAAATGTATATAAGAGCTGGTGATACATATCCTATAGATTTATATATAATAAGTTATATATAAGTTTATTATGATTATATATAATGCTTTTCCAAGGGGTATATATATATCATTTATATCCGGTTTATTCGGTGTGTATAATATAGTTGGACTATAAATCTCTCGCTACGCTTTTATACGCTAAATCAGTATGACTCATATAGGGTAATATAGGGAAAATTGACTATCAGTATAGGTATGGATAATATGATAGGTCAATTATAGAGAATATTATGTAATATTATTTATATATAATATATAATCTGAGTAGAACTAAGATACACATACACACACCACACACTACTATGAACACGTATATAACGTAGTTGTGACTCTATATATATTATCTAGTATATATATAGTTATAATGTCAGAACGGTATATAAAGCTCACGAATAATTATTACACTTACTCTCAATATAACTCTATATGTTAGAGATAGTGATATAGTAGTTGAGTGATGTGGCTGCTGATTATGTGTCGGGTCTCCCCACCGCGGCATAGGTATGTGTGCTGTGTGCCTTCATGCTCGTTGTACTGGTGGGTTGTGTGTGTGTGTGTGTGTGTGCGTTCATAGATTTCAGAAGCCTCATGTGCACTTCTGCGTATGTCTTGCAGCAAAATGGTTCTCAGATTTACATATAAGGCAGCTTATCATATTCTCTTAAACAATTTTCGAGATTATTATCACAAAAAATTGCAATAAACTAAATAATCCAATTTGGCTGAATGGAGAAATAATCGTATATATATAAACGGATACAAGGAAGGGGAGATATAAACAAACAGACTATAAGAAGATGGAGGTGAAGTAAATATTGGCACGTTATTACAGTTATTATATATAGTATGGAGTATTATAAGCTAATATACTAATGAACCATCATAGCTAGAAATATTATAAAAGTATCACTGTAATGGATTATAAGAGTATATATGATTATTATTACTAAGAATATTGTTATAGTAATGAAAGAATTAAGGTATGAACTATGAACCCTAACTGATTTGGTCTAAGTAGTATGTAGATAACAATACGAGGTCAGCGCACTTTCGTGAATTAATGGAAAGTATCCGGTACTATATTGCTCTGTCGATAGATATCCCTATATATATTATATATTGCAATACTATAAACATTGTCTTCAAACCCTATATATACGTGATATGAAATAATTATAATAGAACAATCGATAGGCTAACTTCTATAATTTTATAGTGAATGATATAATACTTTATTCCAAAATATAATATTATTAATATATATATTTATATATATATCTTTATTATATATGATATTATATATATATTAATATATAATTATATATATATTAATATATATATTATATATATATATATATTACTATATATATTAATTATATATAGATTATTAATATATAATTATAGTATTATATATATTAATATATTTATTATATATATAACTCTATAGTAATATATATATATATATATATTATATATTATATATATATATTACCTATGGATATAATATATAATATATATTATATATAATATATATAATTATATTTATATATATATAATATATATATATATTATTAATATATAATATAAGTATATTTATATATATATTATATATATAATATATATATATATTATTAAGTAGGACTAGAAATACCTGAGCGATGTCAGCCTTTTCGATATGAAGGAATAGTAGTTATATTAAGGTCTGAAAACTTGGAATAATAATCTTTATATATGGAATAAGACTCTCACGAAATCCGTGTAAATTTCATGTACTGTATAGTGATATAGTAGGGGTGTCACCTCACGAGAGTCGTTAAGCTTCGCTAACGCTCAGCGTTTTTACCTAATTTGTGAGCTTATCCAACCGAGATTGAAGTAAATGCTCATAACGGCTATATCATTACGAACAGAGTATAGTTCGTTAGCGCTATATGATATATAGATAGAGCGCTGCTAGGACGCGCGTGCTGCATTATACATTAACCCTATATATATTATTATTACTTTATCACGAAGATTCGATTCTCGAGAGAATAATCGAATCTGTGAAGTCGATAAAAACATCCCTGTAAATAGGTAATCGTTTTTTATACGCACTCCACTTGCTCCATATCGCCGAGGTTGCTTCTTCGTGCATCTCGGTTCTTGAAGTTCCATAATATATCTATTAGGAGGTTAGGTTTAATCGTATTGGGTTAATAAATTTGGAGTGGGAAGAGTTATTAGTATATATATATATATATAAATATATAATATATATATATATATATTTATGGTTGATGTAAGTACTATCGGAGACGTGGATTACGTCACTCTCTGGGTCCTCCCGAAGGAGGCCCCACCCTCCTAAAAAAAAAAAAAAATTACATAATCTTTAGTGAAAGATTATGATAACTTGTGAGACAGGGGTGAAGGATCTGGGTTCGGAAGACGGAGATGGAAAATAAGTATTCGGCTTCGAGGTCAGAGTACCCACTGGAAGTGGGAGTCCCCCTATTTGATAAAATAAAAGTAAAGAAATGAATGAATGCAAAACAGAGGAAGAAAAGAAGAAGATAAGGAAGATGAGTCGAAGAGAAGAATGGAGTAGAAATGAGGAAGGAAGAAGATGAAAAATGAAATAATGAGGTGAAAGGATTACAGGAGTGGTAAGATGGCACGGTGTCATGGAGCCCGGTTGGCTAGTGATGCCAAGAATAAACAGTCTGTATTATATATAATATAACAACAATGTTAGGTGTTCATTATAATATAGGTTATATAGTTGCATAGTGATTTCTAATTATGGTATCAGAACCATCAAGTAAAAAAAAAAATATTAAAATATAATAATAATAATAAATAATAATATAAATTTCGATTCTTTGTTGATAACTTACAGAATTTCACGTTTATTTACATACTCACTATAAATGGCAAGTTTAAAATCAGAACAATCAAACCACCTCCAGCCACTCAATTCCTGCCACCCTCCTGTCCAGCCTTGATCTGCTGCATATCTATGATCTATTGATTCTATTCTTTTTTAAAGTCATAATTTCGAGTATCATTTTGCGATAAACATCAAACATATAAATCTAAAGTATTCTTTATATACAAAGATCATAAAACAATATTAGCTTTAGATACTGTAATTAAACCGAAAGTTTCACATTAATTGAAGTCATACTTATGCACTCATTCGTGAACTAAGAAAATATGTTTACAAAGACAAAACCTATCACACCTTAAACACTAATAAAGTGTTAACATTAACAAAGTTTCACACCCAACAGCAGGTAAAGCATCTAACATGGTATGCAAAACGTAACCTAATTCTTACTTTTCCAAGGATATCTCTAAACATATTATCGTTAATCTACTCAACTTATACACAGTAACATTTAACTAAACAATATTCTCACATACATTGGTTAATCTTAATATACTGTATCAACGAATATACGTCTAACATAATAAAGTTTCCACATCATTTAAACTAACATAGCGTAACATGGAATCTAAGATAAATAATATTGCACAATAGAACAACCTAATACACTAACTTATCACACAATTAAACTGTTAACAATTAACCAAAGTATATCCACACTTATAACCTCAGTAAGCAACTAACATTGGTATGCAATAACGTATTAATACCTTATATATATATACTTACTTTTTATTAAGTCATAATCTCTAACATATAAATTTTATGTGAAATTCACTAAATGTTATAATTTTACTTATACATAATTAATAATTTAACAAAAAAAACAAATTAGCATAACTCTATCACTAACTTATCATAATTACACTATAGGTGAGTATAATGGACTAAAACAAGTAAATGTTTTTTCACTCTATTGATAAAGCTAAACTATGAATAATATAATATATACTTTAAACATAACAAACACTCATACAAAACTAGACGATATAAAGCTACCATTAACATACTTCAGTCTAATAAGTCAGAACATATTGGCGGGATTTATATTTACATTTCATAGTAATATTTATACCAAATTTTCATCAATTATCGTAACCTTATAAACCATCATAATACCTAAGCGAGTAAATGGAGATCTAAAGTAAAGTTTTTTAAGGTTATCTCATTCTTTTAGACTCCGCCCCTTTTCTAAGAAAATACCACTCTAAACATGAAAAATAGATTTTGTCTATTATATACTATTACATAAAGTGATAAGGCAAATACTTATAATTATATTTGTGAACCTTATGCATGTAAATTACAAGCAATGTAGCAGTCACCATTTCAGGTTTATACGATTAATATAAATATGACTTCCTCAGTTTTGTAGTTTTAGTATTTGTAATACTTTCATGATGATTATTCTATCAGCAAGTAGAGATGCTATGAGTGATTATGATATGATCTCGTTTACCAGTACAACGATAAAAAATGTCCTCTGACGGATAAATCGTAAGCCTAACATACCCTTATATATAGGTAAGTGAGTTCTTTCGTTTTTATCAAAACCAATCCAGAAGAATAAGTAAATACAATGAGAATAAACGTAACGAATGTAAACGCATATACTCTAAGTTCAAAAGGGTAGGTATATTATCGTTAGACAACTAACAAACAACAACAACTCAACATAAAACTCAAACTAAACAACACTCTAGAACAACATACAACATACAACAAACAAACAAACTATAAACATTAAATAGTACTAAAATAAGTCATATTTATTATTACCAACAAAACGATATATATGCTAATACGAATAAACATTGTATTTTCACGTTAATAAAGCTAACATAGCATAACCAGAACTAAGATGATAATATGTACAATCATAAGCTCTTAAAAATCTCATGAACGCTAAAGCAAACAACTTATAAACTATTAAACAAAGATATATAAACTATATACATTATAACTTACAGCAGGTAAGTACCTCTACAATAGCGTTATACATAAATACTATAACCTATGTCACACAGTTTTCAAAGCAGATACTACTATCCATTATCTATGTTATTATTACATTGAACAATACTGATTTTAATCGAGTAGCATTAGTAGTATCATTTCGAGATAACATAGCACAAAATAGTTCTTTATATACTAACCATACTTATATACTTAACCAACAAAGTTTTCGATATAATAAGCTACACTTTGAGCTAATCATATTAACTAAGAAAAAATGTACAACTAGTATACAAAACGACACAACTAAGCACGAATAAGTGTTATAAACTGAACTTACACAAGATTACAATGTGATTTAATTCTAAGGTTCCACCATCGCTCTTTGTGCATACTTGTTAAAAGTAATAAACTATTGGGCTTAATATCCAATAAAGCGATAATACCTTATTAATCTATATACTTGATTTACCATATGCTATATCTTCTAATTCATATTTATACGCTATTTTACTTAATGTACACATAGGATATTATGAAATCAAGGATATTTTCATAAATCTGTCTACAATTATTCAACTAGATCTCACGTGATGTATACATTATCTCTCTCTCTCTCTCATATAACACAAAAATTAAGTTCATAGTTTCTATCTATACTAAGATACATATCATAATATATACGCTTAATACGTTATTTAACATTAATAAAAGCTCTATAACATATACATTAACTATACTGGTGAACTAAGAATATATGTAACATACGACTAAACTAACACACCATACGTACGAAGTAAACTTCACATTAACAACTTCCC
Source organism: Trachelipus rathkii (assembly GCA_015478945.1). Lineage (NCBI taxonomy): Eukaryota > Metazoa > Arthropoda > Malacostraca > Isopoda > Trachelipodidae > Trachelipus > Trachelipus rathkii. Next base: position 28,867 of record JABUQX010076695.1, on the reverse strand, counting down.
ATTAATCGTCAAGTATGATAAGTACTAACACTTCGCACAAAATACGTATAACCTTAATTTCACACTTTTGTAGATAGCTCTACATATCAATGTTAATTATTAAATTAACAAGGTATCATTATTACAAAGTTATATGGAATAAAGACCTGTTTTGATCAATTAATGAAGTTATCAATAATGAAAATATTACTAACGTATAACTCAATTGTTTTTACACTCAAAGGATTATAATATAATTTAACAAATAGTTATTATATTTTTAATTCATTTATTCCTAAAATTCAACATCTGAAATGACCCAAATCACTCTTACGAACAATCCTTAGTTATTAACATAAATAAATACTTCGATATTGTTCCCATACACATTCTTATTCAAGAAACAGTTAACCTCCGCATCATCTTAACAACTAATCCCTTAAACATAAATAGTGACCAATTCAAATACTAAAAGATACCAACATCTGGAATATAGTTGAATTATTTCACTCTAATCTTCAATCCTAGAAGTATGTCACTCTCGTTTTGAGTATAACCTTATTTGACCTACATATTAACACATTAGACTGTATAACAATTAACTAGGCAAACCAAGATAATACATTACCCATAATCAAAAACTTAACTAGGTCTTCTACGTTTTCATTAAACTTTACGTTTCAGTTAACACAGTATATCTTACAAAAACACTTGTCCAATATTTCTCTAACAAATCAGTGTTATATTCACATTGTTATTAGTATAATATTTTTAAACTAACTAGTATCTCTAATCTTTTACGTAATAATAACAGTTCTTCATTAAATCACAGAGTATCTAAAGCATAAACTATAAATACCTTCTAGAGTGAAGAAATCCTCAGGAGTGGATGCTGCACCTTGTTAACATCATAACGCTTTTAGGATATAGGAACCTCTTTAATAATTTTTTAATCCTTTACCTATTTTAGAATCTTTGGATATTCGAAGAATAAAATATCAATTTAAAATCTGGTAGATATTGGCAACAGCGCTCATATCAAGAAGGTCTCGATTTGTATAGCACTGTAGTCACTTGATAAGCCTACTTGAGATTTCACCCCAGAGAGATTGCAGGTGAAGACCATCTCGGGGGTACCCTGAAGGGGGTGTAAGCGGTAATAAGGGCACAGCCCAAAGGGCTGCGCCCTTACCGTCTCCGACTCCGTCTAAGGTACCCCGAGATGGGTCTTTCATGCATCTCTCTGGTACTATAGTGATTTACTCCTATAAGTATGTGCTTACTCACAGTGCTTATACTATAGTGCTATCTAAAATCGCTCATTCATTAGTAATGATGCGCTGTATGCCAAATTATACCAGTTTTAAATTTGTCATATTTGTCTGAATCAACGAAGTTAAAGTATTTATGCGTGATATGCACTTAAATTAATTAGGTATACTCCTTGTAAAAGTCAAGTTTTATGATAGTTAACAAAGGGGCGTGATCCCTCCTTGGGTTTACTCTCGGTAGGTGATGTGTTGCTTTAGATTAACTTACTATTGATTATAATGAAAACTGTTTTATTCGTAAGTTAGGTATAATTCGATATGTTAAAAATATTACGTATGACTAACAAAATAACACTGATTTGTTAGGGAAATGATGAGTTTTTGTTTTATTAAGATATTACTGTGTTAACTGACGATGATGTGATTAAAACGTGAGCTAGGTCTTAGTTTTGTTTGCTATATATATGGTAACTTATTAGGTTTGCTCACCATATTAAGAATATATTGCTAATGTGCTCATATGTTTAGTATTTCTATAAGTAATTGTTACGGTCTTATATACTCCAAACAGATGATACTCTATTTCTCTAGACATGCAAAAAGGGTTTGTTCTCTCTCATTTAAGCTTGACCGATGATGGATATCTTTGACTAGTAATAATATTGGTAGTGTAGTTAGGGGGATTTTGTTAGAGAATTAAGATGACTGCTTATACCATTCTCTCATGCTATGCGAGAATATTATTTGGGTGATAAACTCAGTCTGGCATGTTATTTGTTCGATCTGTGATTAAGTCTATACTTTTACCTCTCGCCACTAAGATGTGAGTAGGGGAGTACTCATATTCAGGATTGAAGAACTGTATTATTCATAGACGGCACGAACAGGTGATGTTGTAGCTCATATTTTCAACTTGAAATCATTACGACGTAGATGCTAAAAAAAATTTGTTACAGTTGTAGAAAAAATAATATCTATCATATATACCAAGTTATAAATAAGAGATTTTAAGAATACAATGTTATGTGCTATTTTGTTTTTTGTGTTAAAAATAAAAATATTCTCCATTATGTTAATGAGAATATAATGTAGCATTGATATGTTAGGATGCTTGTGCTTTTTATATAAAAGTTGTTAGTAGATGTAGTTTCACGCTTTGTTCGGGATAACTCAGGTGTGTATTTTAGTGTACCTTTATCTGTCTTTATGTCTTGTGTTTTTTTGTGTAGGAGCATCTATTTCGCGTAGTCAAAAATTAGGTAGTACGTTCTAGGTTTATGATCTGTAAGTTCCATGCTAATATTTTCTTCTAAGTTTCAGATTAGTTGTTTTACTCTGTTAGCTTCATATAAAGTAACTGATATGTTACGTTGACAATATATTTTATTCGACTATGAAATATAGATATATATATAAGGCTTAAATTTATTGTATTTATTTTTTTGTGAATAAGAAATTCTTAGTGTTGTTTATAACTTAAATCTCGGTTTTGTGTGCTAGTGTTATACTTTGGAGTTTAGTAACAAGTGTGATGATCAAAATTACCATTTGATTAAAAACTCAGTTAACCTGTGTGCAATGTTAATATATCATAATCGTTATATGATTTAGACGCTCATGCTTGTGTATACGTTCTTTATACGTGTTTTTGACATTAACTATAACCCATGTTTAAGTTATACGTGTGTATTGTGAACTAATGAGTCGACTGATATCTTTTTTAATTTGTTTAAACTTTTTATTTTCGTGCCTTCTGAAGTTGTATCAATAGTTCCTACTGTCGCTTCTTTAACAACTTTCATCTCCGCAGCGCCCGTCATGCTCTATGTTCTTGTTGAGTTTACATGACAAAACCTTGACCCTTTTAGCAATACTCTCTTCCGATGGTAGAATAATTATTACGAAACTCATTTTGTCGCTATATTTTATCCGAAGTATTTTACATGATACCATGCTCTATACGTAATAATATTTACAGTTGTTAATGTATTATAAACGTGTGTATGTTAAGATATATGTCTATAATAAAAGATAGTGAAAATTAGGTTGCCGTTTTGTGACGCTGTGCTAGATTCCTCTTACTAATTACATGGTGCTCGTTAAGTTATGGTACTTTGTAAATGTTAGTTTGTTTATTCTAGTTTGAAGTGTGCGAGTGTGTATAGATATTATATCCTCATTGAATATTTATTCTTTCATTTTAATAGCTATGTTAGCTATTTTATTAACGTTGGATTACAATTGCTTACTCTCGTTAATATTTTGGAAGGTGTATTAGTTCGTTGTGAGTTTTTATAATAACTTATATTTCTATTTACATATTACTATGATACTATTATATATTTCGTCTCGATATAGCTATGTTGTTGATTGTATGTTGTTAGATCTCTCTCTGTAGTTCTCGTTAGATTTGTTTTTGATTAGTTTGTGTGGTTGTGTTTGCTCTTGGTTAGTTTGTTGTTGTGTTTTGCTCTAACGAGTATATCTATTTGAATATGTTGGCTTAGAGACGAGTATGCGTTCAGTCTTTTACCTGTGAGCCTATTGTTGTTTACTTTCTTCCTGATTGGTTTGAAAGAGAAAATCTCGGGGACAGATTGGCGCTCTTAAGGTTGTTTAGGCTGTACGATTGCCCGTCAGTGAGGGGAGCAATTTTTCTCGTTTTCATTTGTATACCCTACGGATAGGACATCTCCGTCGGCATCTCTAGGGTTAAGTTAGTTTGACTCGGTAGGCATATCACGAGCAGTCTCGTTCCCTCTCCAGACGAGGACCACCCCTCAGTGTTCATTTATATTTAAATCGAGTAACGCGAGCGAGGGAGTTGGTTGTCTGCACCTTATTCTGCCAGACAGGGCTCATATACTCTTCTCAATGTGAAGATATTTCGGATCACTTTAGGGTGTGCAATGGTATATCATTAAGTTTTTTTCATGCTTTACGAGTTCCCGGGATTTTTCCTGAAAGGTTCGGGAGTCTAAAAACATAAGAGTAAGAGCCTACTCAAAGACATGTACTTGAATTCGTCACTGGTAATCGCCCCTTAGGGTAATGTTAATTCTGTAACTGGTTAAGAAAGTCGAAAAGAGGGTTATGATGAATTTTATTGTACCTCAGGTAAATTTATCTGTGATAACTGTTAAACATCCGCGCATGATGTTTCGCCATTATATAGTGGTTAATGGTAGCTGCTTTATTCGTGTAGTATGTTTTGTGGTGAGTGTGTAGTCGTTTGTTCAATAGATTATAGCTTTTACATGAAACAGTAAAAAAAACTTTATTATCTCTGAGTTTGTACTATTACCCCTTAGGAAATGTATGTCAGGGTGATTATGGTATTAGAGGTGTTTACTCTCGCTGAATTTTTAATTCTCTACTCTCGCTAAATATTACTATGTTAAATGTATGGAATAACTAGTTCTAGTCTGTCAAATTAACAGTTATTCTAGTGGTTAGGATATAGTTGCTCTGATGACAAACGATCAACAGTATTAGTGAGGGTTAGCTTCTTGGTCCTATCGCAATGTTCAGTTAGCATTTACTTTTAGGTGGGGTCTAAGGGTAGACTCTGCTCTACATGTATAACACGATAGTGGGTAATTGTGATATAAGTTTAGAATGTTAGGTTTGTACTATACGTTGAAATTTTATTTTTTAGTTGATGATATACTGCTCAATTAAAAGTCCCATTGAAACATATTATTAAATCAACGTTTGCTATAATAAGGTGATAGAAAGTATATTCCAGAAGCTATCAGTATAATTACCCAATGTTGTGAGAAATTTTAGTTCTAAATAGTAACTCTGAGAATAAGTGTAATGTATTTTCAAAATTTAAACGTTAATATAATGTTTAGTAGTTATGCTTTGAAAAAGTTAATATATAGGGTTTACGTTATTCGTATACTAATACATTTTAGATTTGCTTTCACTGGTGTTAAAGTGATGGAACTTTGTTATGTTAACTAGTATTCATTCGTGTTAATGGTGGTGAATAGGTTTGTTCTTTGATAATTATTATTTTCTTAGTTTCATGTATACGTTATTTTAGTTAGCTTATTGTGTTGGTAAACATTTATATTATTGTATAGTTAAGTTTATATCGTTTTTAGTATTAATATATAAACTCATTATTTGTGAGAAATTTAGTTAAATTTACATTGTGTGTTATTGTAAGATTAACGTTAATATGTGAAGGTTATGCTTTTGTAAAAAATGTAAAGATTAGGGATTACGTATTTGGACATACCATGTTAGCTTGACTTATTATACTGGTGTTTTAAGTTAAGTATGAGAACAAAATTTTTATAATGTTAACAGTTTATTCTTTTGTGTTTAAGGTGTGATAGGTTTAGTCTGTTGATAACATTCATATTTTCTTGTTCAGATTGGATGCTAAGTTAAGCTTCTATATATGTGAATAACTTTGTTACGGGTCAGTGACAATATTATTGTTTTGAGATCTTTTTGTAGTTAAAGGAAACTTGATAATGTTTTTGTTATGTTTATTCCAAATATGTATAACTCGAATATATGTAACATTGTACATCTCAATACAATCATAGATTCAATAGAATCCAAGGCTGACAGAAGTAGTAGTTGCAGATGATAGTGGCTATGGATTGAGTGCGTTTGAATTTACTGATTATTTTAACTGCTTTAGGGTATGTAAAACTTGTGATAATTTGTTAAGTTATAATTAAACAAAAAGTAATTCGGTGAAATATTATTTGATTTAATATTTAATTATATTTATTTATTTATATTTTTATTTTTATCTTTTGAATATGAAACTGAAACCATTATTTTTCGAAATCTTCAGAAAACCCAATACATCCATTTAATATAAAGACACTACAACATTTGATTGTTATACGGTAACTGTTTATTTAAAACATTTGCACTCACGCACCGGCTATCAGCCCTGGTATGCCAACATACCAATCTAACTGAATCCTTCCTTAATTCTTCATTCTTCTTCTAATTACTTCCTTCCTCATTCCTCTCCCACCCTTCCAACTTTCCTGTACTTCTTTCTATCTTCCTTCTTCCTCTGATTATTGCATTCCAATCGCATTTCTTCTTCTATTTCAAAGGGACCCTCCACTTACTCCGGGGGTCTACTGATCTCCGAAGCTCGTATAATATCTGTTCATTCTCCGTCTTCATCTGACTCAATCCTTCACCACCCTAGTCTCTAAGTTCAATCTATCTAGATATTATTTTATATATTTTTTTTAGGGGGTGGTAGGAGCTACCCTTCGTGGGAGTAAATCACAGGTAAGTGAGTAATCAATGATCTCCTCGATGAGATTACATCACCATTATAATATTCCTCCCAATAATATTTTAACCAATACTCCGAAACTCTAACTATTCCATATGATATATAATGTGGTGAACTCTCAGATACCGTGTAATGCGAATAAGAGCATACTCTCGTGCCGGAGGTAAAGTGCATAAAGTTGGATTGAGCTGTATAATAAAAAATACGATACCCTTACTAAAGGATCGATTTTATCTGGAATACAGATTCTATTAACTCTTGAAGAGTGAAATTAACTTCGAACGTAATATATAAATAATAATGGGTATGTGTGATTAATGCGTACTATACTGAGCCTATGCTGAGTCTCGGTCTCCTCCGCAATCATTCTATCTCTCACTCGAGCGGCTCCACCTGTTATCTCACGATGATTAGTCCGTTTAGGTTGACCTTCTATCGATGATTCTCCGACGACATGAATGTGTGAGGTATACTCAACGACCGGATCCTCTACACTGTAAGCGGCGCTATCACGATTCTGGTGACCCCACCCTACTTAATATACATACCTCTTAAAGTGTGAATAATTTACCACGGTTTCGATAAGAGCTTTTATTCCACCATATTAATAGATTTATTATTCCATAGTATCAAACCTATAACTCTATTTCCGGTCATATGATTATCGATAAGAAGGCTTCCTAGTGGTCCGGATGTTCTGTGTCTCCCAACTATCACGTATATATATAATATACAGATCTATATATATATTACAATTATAATATATATCATAGTATATATATATTAAATTAATATTATATAATATATTTTATAATATATATATATATATATATTAATACTAACATTATTATAATTATATTATTATACTATATATATATATATATATATATTAAATACTTATTAATATAATAATTACTATTTATTATATATATATATATATACTATAAATATAATATATATTAATATATATATTATAATATATATAATATATATAATATTATATATATATATTATATAATATATAAATATATATATTAATATATATATATAGTAATATGGATTAATCTCTCCTTATATACGTTATATATATATATTAGTATATTATATATATAGTATTATATATATTAATATATATATAAATATAGTATATATATTTAAATATTATATATATATATTAATATATAATAGTATATAATATATATTAATATTATATAATATAATATATATATTAATATTAAGTAAAATATATATATTTAATATATATATATATTATATATATATACTTAATATATATATATTAATAAGTATATATATTAATATATTATAATATTATATATATAATTAATATATAATATATATATATTATATATATTAATTAAGATATATATATATTCTCAAGTATAATTATCTATAATATACTATGATATAATATATAATATATATATATTATTATTATATTATATATTATATATATTATATTAATATAGTTATTATATATATACTATATATAATTTATATATATAGTGTGTATAATATATATATAATATGTATAAATTAATATATAATTAATTATATATATATATATATTAAAATATATATTTGTATTAAAAATATATACGATTAACATAAGAGTTACTCAATATAAAGTTCATCTTCTTGCAAGATATAATGCTCCAAATATGGTAAGTGGTGTTCACAGCAGGACCTAAAGCCTGTTGATTTTAATAGAGAAATTAAGCCTTCTCCGTTCAGGGTGAGTGAGTTTTATAGAGATAATTATTTTATATATATATATAGATAATGGATATATTAATCTCGTAATATTTTGGGTTTCTAAATTTGTCTGGGGAATTCAATCTTGACTTTTTTAATGCTTAAATTAAGTTTGGGTTATGATAACTTAATATAATCCAACTATTTTACTAAATTTAATATTCTTCTATTGTATAAGTGAGGTGTTAGTTGATCTTAGTTTACCACGTACATCAGAACTTTTATTTTTTAAAATTATAAAATTTCAAATTAAGACTGATTTATATATATATATATATATTATATATAATATACTTTAATTGTATTATATTAATATTCTTATAATGAGTAGTTATGCTATATTAATACTGCCACTTTAAATAAAAAAGAATTATGAATATGGGAATTACACTGCTCTTAATTAACTAAAATACCTCAACTAAAAACTTATAATATATATAACTATTATAACCTTATAAATAATATGAATAACAATAATAATAACAGTAGCCTGGAGTATCCCTAAGAAATTTTTTCTCTCTCTCAAGGCGGCCAGACAACAAAATTCAACTTTCCAGTAAACTATAGTTTAACCTTAATATTATATATTATAACTTAAACCTAAAGGAAGTTACTTAATATGTTTAACCAACTACCTATATATTACCTCTATAACCTTAAATGCCCTATAATATACCTATAACCTATAATATCATTATCTAAAATACTTTAAATATATATACTCCTTAATACGTTCTAGTTCAGTGCGGGTGTTATTGAGGAATATTATTTATTTTTGCGTGTGATATATGTATGTCTACATTAGTACTCACTATATAATTGACCTCTGATATCTTTAGATAACCATATAATATATGAAGGTTTTTAATGAAATAACATGCGGTCCAGGAAGTAATTAGTGATAGATTATATATAGCAAATAAATTCCATCTCTCTATTCCTCGTGAGAAATTGTTATACTCTAATTGATCGGGCATTGAAGTAAGTGATTGAGTTTATATAAATCGGAGAAAACTATATAGCGATAAGCAGTTTTTCAGTTTTTATGTCAATATATTTCTCACGAATGTAGTGTTATTATATATCATAATATAAGAGGGGTGCTCACAGTTACCATAAGTCAACGTTTCTAATTTCAATCTCCTATAGTATTTTCTTCTAAGATTGATCTTTCAGAAGTCTTTAAATGTTAGTAAAGTCTTGCTTACTCTTAATCAGAGCAGTATACACACTGTATAATATTGGATAGATATTATTGACAAAAGATGTTAAATATTTATAAGAAATTTTTATTATTTACAGCGAACAAGAAACTATTCCGGTCTATAGCTGTTTTTTAGGGTCAGATATCTGTTTGCGTGATGTCATTCATACTTATTTATAATATTCCTAATTTTCATGCTTATATTTTACTTAAATCCATTTAATAGGCTTTCGAAGATCTTCCATGTAAATTGTTGACATCAATTTTATACTTTACTTCATATTCACATTATAACAACCTGTTCGGTATTTAGACAAATTGCAAGGAAGAAATTTAATTTCTTTTAATGGTTTGATGATGTTTTTTAACTTCTATATGCCAACTTTCAAACATGTTAGAAAAATAAGTTACACTAATTAATTTTTGTATTCACTAAATAGTACAATGAGAAAAATATCTCATGAGGAGTCATTGTATTTTTGGGTAATACTTGTTAAGAAACCAGTTTTTTGCTCTAGCAAATGTGGCAGAACAACTTGCCCTACTCCACCGCCGTTATCATAATCGTGGTATATATATATATATATATATATATATATATATATATATATATATATATATATATATATATATATACTATATATATATATATATATATATATATGCTATATATATATATATATATATATATATCTGCTCTTATATGCCTATCTGCTATACCTAATATCTGGGTTAGGACAGTCTAGGGTCATAACAACTAGCCCATCGAGGGGAGAGATAAGGCAATCCTATCACTCGGATGATTCGAACTCCAAACGTCGAAGAGTGTGTTTGGCAACTTTCAACGTAGGATTAAGTGGGTGCCAAGGCGGAAGACCTTTGGGAATAATTAGCACGGTTGTGAGAAGGGTTTTACTTACGCAAATGTAATACATCGGGTTTTCTTTTCAAATGCATTCTACAAATATCTCCTTCCGTGATATGATATGATGGGGACAAACATATTATATATATATATATATATATATATATATATATATATATATATATATATATATATATATATATATATATATATATATATATATATACTCACTCCTCTATCACTCCTACTACTTATATATATACTACTACTCTACTATATATACATATATATATAATATATATATTTCCTAGATTAACTTCTTGAAAGATAAATAAATATTTACATCTACAAATTTGATATTTACATGTAAAAATAACTATAAATTTATAATGCTTTTATATTAAATTAAATGTGCGTTACAGTTTATTCAGCAGTCAATTGATCAGAAAAAAACATTTTTTCAGCTCAAGGTTATTTTTAGCTTCAATGCATTATGAAGAAACTAAATTATGTCTGGCTTATTTACTTCTCTTGTACCCTTATTCAATATAATTGTAATTAGCACAACGACATTTTTTGTAAAAAAGTGTTGCAATAGCTATAATGAGATGATAAGTTGAATATATACCTGCAGTCCACTCAAATCCAATAAGATCATAAAGGATACCTCCCAAAATAGATCCGATAAATACTCCAATTCCTAAAGATGACGTATATAATGATGATATTACTCCATATGTTGCAATATCTTGAGGAAATCCTGCAACCTTTGCTACATAATTCAATCCTGAAAGAGCGCCAATGATTTCACCCCCCTCACCAATTCCGTGAATAAGCAAACCAATAGCACATATGTAAACGCTTACGGTTGGTGGAAAATTGGGTTTTAAACTTAAGGCAGAAAGTCCAAAAATGGTAAAGACTGCGCCAATCGACCATACATATTCAGGATGTATAATACTGCAAACCTTACCCCATAAAAAAGAAGAAATTGAGTAAGCAACTCCATTGAAAATGAACATTGTTCCAATTAAAACCGGTGATAAGTTTACGTTTTTCAGGTAAGTTTCCAGAGTTGATATAATAAACCCTGTGTTAAGATATACACCTAAAATTGATAAAACTGCGAGACTACCTGTCGGCAACTTAAGCAATGACCAAGCACTTACGCTCTCCAGCAAAAGGGGATAAAATTGCTGGGAGTTGCGTCTTAAAATAAATAATACAAACCCGAAGCCTAAAATAATTAAAACGCCTATAGTTATGAAAGGAAGTTTAAATCCTCCTTTTTCATATAAAAGGCCGCCTATTGCTGGACCAATGATGAATCCAAGTGACGAGAAAGAAGTCATACAAGCAAATGATTTCTCTATGTCATTGGGAAATATATTAGATATGATACTAATAGATGACACTTGAAACGCACCGTACCCCATACCTTGAAAAACTCTTAATATTATTGAAAAACTTAAAAATGTGTACTTGTAAATTATATCATCGATGAAACCAAAGAGAATATTTGACGACCCGAGAACAAAAACTCCAGTACAGCAAATAAACATTGCACCAGTGTCTGCAATTAATTTCCCACAAGCTGGACTAATTAAGAAGGTCACGAAATTAAAAATTCCAATGACGATACTGTATTCAGATGGGGAGAAGCCCCTGCTTTCAGCTGCTAAGGGATAAAATGGTGCGTGAATCGAGACGCTGAAAGACGTAAGAATATTTAGAACGCAGAATGTGGATAAAATCACCCATTGCGAAGACGAACTCGAATGTAGAATATCCATCACTTAATTCTTATTCTTCATCGTTTTCGAAAGGTTCGTAGCAGATAAATCCATTTCTTTTTTTTTTGGTTTACAATCAATCATCAAACCATTTTTCCTAATGGAGTAAGCACTTATCCTATTTTCTTTCTGAAAAAAAGATAATATATATATATATATATATATAGTATATATATATATATATATATATAATAACAACTATATATATAACCTTAACCTTAGCAACAGCAACAGCATATATATTGCACCCATATATGTATATATATGCTATATATATGCTATATATTTATATAATAACCCAATATAATAATATATAATAATATATAACATATATATAACCAGCAACCTTTATACTAGTTTCAAAATGTAACTTATATATGTAATAATATTTTGTAACAATAATAATAACTGTATACTATGTAATAATATATGTAATATAGTATACTCTATTGCGAGGTGCTGCTGTATATATATATATATATATATATATTTATATGCTATAACATATATATATATATATATATATATATATATAGGCTACTGCTGTATATATAGGCTATATATATACTGCTATATATATATATATATATATACTATACTGCTCTTATATATATATATATATATATATATACTTTATATATATATATATATATATAACATATATATACTGCTATGCCTAATAACTTTCGAGGTTTAGCCACAGCACAGCCCAATAATTGTGTTACCAGGGTGCGGGGCAGGCATCCAGCTCAAATGCACCCCACTAACGTCTCCCGCCAACCTCCGCCTTTAATGAAAGATTCACAATGGATTATATACTTTTTGGACTAGTATTGAAATTCCAAATATAGGAAGGTTGTTTGTGCTCTTGAAAACATTAATTTTCTGCCTTTTCTTCACTGAGAGTCTGTTTCTCTTTTCATCATATATTTAGTATTGCTAAATACTCTCTCACTTAGAACACTAGTTGGAGGACTGGCAAAGTATTTCCTTGCAAAAAGTTTACTCACGTGGGTAAACATTTTGCTTAACTTTCCACCAACTCATAGGATCATCATTTGTATCTAGTAGTTTTACTTTTTCGGTGATAGTTTTCAATCATTTGCACTACATCTTTTGGTGTACGTGTGTCTCTTCATCACTACTGGAATGTGGAGAAAGTCTTCCAGTGAATCTGTTGATGATTTACCTGTAAAGGTGTTTGGTTCATAATTTCGTTTTTCCTTTTTATTGAATTGGCCAGTAATAGACTGTTCAGTTGAAGTTTTCAACTTTGCAACACAAAAGTGACGATTTAACTTGTTCTATTATTGTTACAAAAAAACTTTAAAATAGTGAGGATACAGTAGAGTTTGCAATATTAGTCATTAATTTTCCACAGAACCAAAGCATTTTAAGCTCTAGTTTTATGACATCTTTCATTCATTTTAAGCCGTCATCATTTTCTTTTGAAGATGATTCTTAGCTTTAAGATTATAGGTATTACATCAGGAGACAGAAGCTATAGAGGCCTTTTTTTTTATTTCTTCAAATGGTTTTCAATAACCCAATACAGTGTGATGATGTCACTTGTATTTGCGAATGTTGCTGGAGTGCGAACTGGCGTACAAAGCAAAGAGGGGTCTTTTGAGCAATACCATTCCATCATATGAAGGGTATACTATTCCAGCGAGTTGGAGCGTCTTTGATAACAGTACGATATGAATATCAAGCCGTTTTTGAATTGCATTCAACTCATTTTGTGCACCATTGGTTCCAGATTTCATCTTAAGTATTTTATTACAAAAAATTCTTTATCAAATCTTGACAAATATCCGCGCAACATCCGCAGGGCAGGGCGCGGATGCAAATAATGGATGTCGGATGCGGATGTTATATATAACCGCATATATATATACGACGGGTACGCGCCGCCGCCGCGCCGCGCGCCTGCGCGCGCAACCTTGCAGCGCGCGCACAACTTGTTTGTGAGAACCGTTTACGAAAATAGTATCTGTAATCTGGTACTAGTGCTACTGCTTTTATAACTAATAATATATGTATCATTTACTATATATACTGCTGCTATATATATATATTATATATATAATAACACTACCTGCCTGCTGCGCCACTGCTGCCCTATATACTGTATATATATACCATATATATATATATATATATATATATATATATATAACATATATATATATAACTATACTATATATATATATATATATATATATATATATATATAAAACATCAGAACTAACTTTCCAAATCTTCCCTTGTAGTTTTTGAGATATGACTTTTTTTTCATTTTTGTACTCAATATATTAAGTGTACTTTCAATTCTCCGTATTGACATTGTTATTGTACGTCGTTTTTGTTGGGGATATATATATATATATATATATATATATATATATATATATATATATATATATATATATATATATATATATATATATATATCGGATATATATATATATATATATATGCCTGCCATAACCTCCGTGGAGATGTGATAAAGACGTACTGACTTCCACCGGAGTCGATTAGAATATAAAAAACAGAGCCAAGTTAAAGGCAGACATGCTTTGGTACACGTGTTTGAAAATGTTAGTTAAAGAAGGTTGTTAAATATATAAAAAGAGTATGTTCCAGACTAGACTAATGGAGTTGACGTAAAATTGGGCAAAGAGGTTAAAGTTTAGTGTCACAGAATTAGAAAGCGAAAGACTTGTGGAAAGACGAGTCTTTTGAGGCCTCTTCAAAGGAAGAGGTATGCGACTAGAGTTCTCTGAAGAACAAGTGTCCATTGTGTCCATTGTGTCCATTGTGTCCATTGTGTCCATTGTGTGTGTGTGTGTGTGTGTGTGTGTGAGAGAGAGAGAGAGAGAGAGAGAGAGAGAGAGAGAGAGAGAGAGAGAGAGAGAGAGAGAGAGAGAGAGAGAGAGAGAGAGAGAGAGAGAGAGAGAGAGAGAGAGAGAGAGAGAGAACGGTGTTCATTGTAATAAAGATAGTATTATAAAGAGTGCAATGCAACGGTTCGACGACTAGAAAGCGATAAGAGAAACTTCGTGAAAGCAGGAAAATTCACAAGAAGAAAATCTCGAGGCTCCGTCTTTTCAAGGGCTGAAGAATGTGTGACACCACACTAGATATGTGATGCATACTCTATATCTCTATGCAAGGGAGATCAAGGCTCTTATATAGTTCAAGCAACTGAGTTGGTGAGTAGCATTTCTGAAATTGCCTCAAAACACCCAATCTTTTTAGAAGATATAATGTGATCTTTTCAAGAAAGAAAACACTACGAGTATTAAGAAAAAAAGAAGGTTTGAATTGCGTGTTTTTGAAAATGATTGTTATAGATGTAATAAAGATTATATTCAGTAGACAGTGAAGGAACAAGATTTTTTGAGACATTGAAAACATCCATTTTTTCTTAGTCTCAACTAGAGATATGAGAAAGATCAGATCAGAGGTTAGTTGCACCACGGCCACCCTCCTAGCATTGCATACTCAACAATAAATAGTTAATCCTTCAAACTGGAGAGTGTAATGAATGGTGAAGTCGTCGGCATAAACTTATGAATCGGTAGCATTACTATTGTTATTGAAAAACTTGAGTAGGAATTTGAATACATAATGAAGAGCATTATAGCCTGAGAAGATTATTAATTTCATTAGGCCTAAACTACTTTAATTTATTCCTCAGGAATTTAAATTTAACTCCTCATCACGATCATCAGAGTTATAAAAATCTGCACAAACTTTATTTCTCTTTATCATTTCATCATGAATTCAAATTCCCGCCCAACTTTTTCAAAGTCAATGGTTATCATACCGATTCGTTTCGCAGATGTATTCTTAGGTCTCTCTGGCATTTGTACCAGCCAAAATACTAACTTCTTCTATGAAAGGATTACATTCAGACCTCCCTATATAAACTACTATTCCAACGAGTCTGAACATCTTGCGTTATAGAAAGTTTAGGAACATTTAGTCTCATAATACATAAATGAATACTATCCGCTATCCGCAAAAAAATTCATGCGGATGCGGATAGAGAAAAATGATGCGGATGCAGATATCCGCTACACTAATATATTATATATATATATTTTATATATATAATATATTATTATATATACTATATATATATATATATATATATATATTATATATATAATATTATATATATATATAT